>CAUYSK010088789.1:0-31570 GCA_963575035.1 Avahi laniger | reverse complement strand
TTGAGCCCAGGAGTCTGAGGTTGCTGTGAGCTAGGCTGACGCCAAGGCACTCACTCTAGCCAGGGCAACAAAGTAAGACTCTGTCTCAAAAAAAAAAAAAAAAAAAAGAATGAAGTTAAAAAATAAATCTAAGTGTAAATTATGCACATTTATATCTATGACTGCTTAATTAAACTTAAGTTTTTCTCTATTCAAGGAAACTTTCACCTTACCTTATGCATGGTGCTTCCAGTTGTAAACTGTGGAGAGCTCCATGCATCTAACAAATTTTTTCAAGTGTTTGGCTCCAAAAAAAGTGGCAATGGTCTCTGCAGCAGAAATGTGTTCTCTTAAAAACAAAAGATACTTAATTGTACTTCCTTTTACTAATCACATGTATCTAAAGATGTAAATTCTATCTCAACGTCCCTTCTCTCTCTTCAAACTCCTGCATATTTTTCTGCCTCAGAAATTGCTTCACATATGATAAAATCAATATGATTAGTATCTTCCTCCATGGCTGCTCCCTTCACACCTCAGAATCAAACAAAATTTAATCTGGATAATTCTCACTGTTACTTCTTTCCAAGTCAACAAAGTCAAAATCTGTAATGACTTTTTCTTTTAATTTGAGGTATAATTTATACACTATAAAATGCACAAACCGTAACTGTAGAGTTTGATGAACTTAGACAATTACAAGCATCCATGTATAAACTAGTAGCCCAATCAAGATATAGAATTATTTCTATCATCCCATAAAGCTCGCCATTTTTCCTTTGCATTCCATCCCTATTCCTTACTTAGAGCAACCATTGCTCTGATTCCTATCACCATACGTTCATTTTGTCTGTTATTTTTATACTTGTATGTAATATATATCATAAAGTTTCACCATTGTAAGTGTACAATTCAATACTTTTTAGTACATTTATAGAGTTGTACAACCATCACCATGATCCAATTCTGCATCTCCACTAACTCAAAAAGTTCTTTCATGCCAATTTGCAGTAAATACCCACTCTCACTCTCAGCTCCAGCAATCACTGATCTGTCGTCACAGATTTGCCTTTTCTGAAAAATTTATATATATGTGAAATCATACAACATGTGGTCTTTTGTGTCTAGCTTCTTTCATTTAGCATAATGCTTTACCTGTTGTATCAGATGGATCAGTTATTTCAGATGCTCATTCTTCATTCTTTTTTAACTGAAAACTATTTCATTGTATGGATGCTACATTTTGTTTATCCATTTACCAATTGATAGACATTTAGATTGCTTCCAGTTTTGGAGTTTTGCCTGTTCTTGAAATATATAGTTATTTGTGATATTTTGTGTCTGCTCTCTTTCATTCACCATAAAATTTTTGAGATTCATCTGTGTTGTTACATGTTTCAGTAATTTGCTCCTTTATATTGCTGAATAGTAAAACGTTGTATGACTATACCACCATCTATTTATTCATTATCCTTATTCATTGTCCTATTAATGAACAATTGAGTTGTTTTCAGTTATCTATCTAGTCAAGCAAATATAAACATGTTTTCTGTATATGTATTTCTCTTGAGAAAATATCTAGTAATGAAATTGTTGGCTCACAAGGTAGATGATTTTTTTCCCTAGAGACAATGTGTTACTCTGTTGCCCAGTGGCGCGATCATAACTCACTGCAGCCTTGAACTCTTGGGCTTCAGCGATCCTCCTGCCTCAGCCTCCTGAGTAGCAGGGACTAGAGGTTCATGCTACCACACTTGGCTAATTTTTTGTAGAGACAGTAGTCTCTCTATGTTGCCCAGGCTGGTCTCAAACTCCTGGCCTCAAGTGATCCTCCCACTTCATTCAACCAAAGTGCTAAAATTGCAGGTGTTAGCCACTGCACCTGGCCCATATTTTTAATTTTATAAAAAACTGCCAATCTATTTCCAAACAGCTGCATCATTTTACATATTCACCAGCAATATAAAAGTTCCAGTTTTCTACATTCTCACCTATCATTGTTCTTGTCAACATTTTTAATTTTAGCTATTTGTCTGAGTATTAACAATTAATCACAATCATTTCATTGTGTTTTTTCATTTTTCTTATTTCAGTATATTATGGGGGTACAAATGTTTCAGTTATGTATATTGCCTTTGCTCCACCTGAGTCAGAGCTTCAAGCATGTCCATCCCCCAGACGGTGCTCACCGTACCCATTAGGTGTGAATATACCCATCCCTCCCCACACGCCTGACACCTGATAAATGTTACTACTATATGTGCACTTAAGTGTTGGTCATCATTTGCAACAACATGGATGAAACTAGAGAGTATTATGTTAAGTGAAATAAGCCAAGCACAAAAAAACAAATTTCACATGTTCTCACTCTTATATGGGAGCTAAATATTAAAACAATTGACCTCATGGAGACAGAGAGTAGAATGATGGTTACCAGAGGCTAGGAAGGATAGTGGGGAGGGAGGGATAAAGTGGGGATGGTTAATGGGTACAAAAATATAGTTAGATACTTAGATAGAATGAACAATATTTGATAGCAAAACAAAGTGACTACAATCATCAATAAGTTATGGTATACTTTAAAATAACTAAAAGAGTGGAATTGGAATGTTTCTAAATTTAAAGAAATAATAAATGCTTGAGGTGATGGATATGCCAATTACTCTGATTTGATTAACACATTGTATGCCTGTATCACAAGTACCCTATAAATATATGTAATTATTATGTGCTCATAACAATTAAGAATATAAACATTTAAATTTAAAAAATAATAAAATAAAATAAAGGGGTTTATTTAAGTTCTTCAACATTGTTCTTTTTTAAGATTTTTTTCATGGGAGAGGTTAGTCTAAGTTTTTTGCATTTCCATATGAATTTTAGAATCAATTCACCAGGCTCTACCAAGAAAAAGCCTACTGGGATTTTATTGAATCTTTAGAATTTTTAAAATATTAATATCTTAACTATATTGAGTTCCAATCTATGAACATAGTATAGCTCTGAATTTATTTAGTTTTTTTGCAATTACTTTCTTATGACTTATTTCTATAGAGAATGAGCTCATAAAGAAATAGCTATTTTTATTATTAACAACAAGCTTAATCGAGTCTTTAAAAGGGTATATTTGTTTTTAATTAATAAATGTTTATACTACCTTGAAAAAAACTGTAATATTCTAAAATTGAAAAAAAAACTTTGAGGTCATTTGATTGAATATTTTTATTGAAATTAGAAGTCTTCAAATAAGGATATAAAATATTTTTCACAGTTATATTGGAATTAGTTTTTCTCATCTGTCCTGAATTATAAAATGAAGGAAAAGAGTTGATGGAAACTATTCTTCTTTTGATGGAAAGGGTAGTTTTGGAGGGTCACATCGTCAAGGATATGCTAACTTTTGTGTTCAGTTTTCCAAGTCATTAATTAGGCCCTTGGTATTCAAAAAGCACCAAAAGAATTTACAACCTTTTATAAGATAATCTTTGGTTTTTGAATTAATGTGTTTTATGTATCTTTACTTTGAATGCTTATGATTATAAATATAGATGGAAGATGAGGATCAAAAAGATGTCTTGAATCTGGCATAAGTTGATACCTGTAGACTGCCCTGGGTTTTCACATATGTTAAGAAGAAAAGCATATAGAGAATGGAACACTTAAAAATACAGCAACATAGTGTTTCTGGGTTATGAGAGTCAGCTGAATCGATGATTACTATCTAGGTCAAGGATCACAACCTTTTTCTGCTCAACTCTACTGTTAAGCAACCACAGGTAATATGCAGATGAATGAGCATCATTGTATTCCAATAAAACCTTATTCACAAAATCAGGCAATGGGCCTGATTTGATTCATAGGCATCAAGATTGTCAGATTTTGATCTAGATTAAATCTCATCCTACAAAGATATGATTTACATCATTCAGACATGTTACATATGTATCATCATACATAGATACACACACTCAAACATAAAGTATTATATCGAGTATTAGAGGGTCTGTGTTCTGAAAATGAGAGAATAATATAAATAATGGAAATTTTTCCCTTACTCTCTTTTCTATTATATGATTAGTGATGAAGTCATTTGAGCCATATCAAAGATATTGCATTTATTCTCTGTGGATATTTTATTATCTTTCAAACAACTGGATAACAATACCTTATACTCATTGTTTCTATGCTAATAAATCAGATAGTTTATAAATATTCATAAATGCAGACTATTCCCTACAGAATTATCTCAAAAACAATAATTATGCAAATTACTGATTGTCCAAAGCACTTAATTTCTTAGCAATACGCAATCTGAACTAGCCTAAAGACAAGTTAATAAACAGTCTTTAAAATAAATGATAGAAGTGCTTTATATCTATAATCAGTGATAAAGTTTAGAAAACAGAATGAACAATCTTAGAGGCAATTTTTAATTTGATAAACGCATCCTAAAACTCTTACTTCCATAAAATACACGAGAGATATCATAAAAACTGCAAATAAATTTGGCATATCACAAATGCTATAATGTAATAACATCTATTTCAATTATAGTAAAAAAGTAATTTTCTATCAGATCTTCCTGAAAGAGTATTGTTTACTAATTTATACATTTAATCCCACTAAGATCTTAACCCCACTAGGATAATAAAACATTTACTTGTGTGATTCTTTTTTCCTTAAAGAAAGCAAAAGATTTTCTAAAAGTTGTCTTAATCAGTCTGAGCTGCTATAACAAATTATCATAGATAGGTTGGCTTATAAACAATAGAAATTTATTTCTCACAGTTTTGGAGGCTAGAATTCTGAGACCAGGTTGCCAGTGTGTTCAGGTTCTGGGAAGAGGTCTCTTCTGGGCTGCAGACCGCCAACTTCTTGTTGTATCCTCAAATGGCAGAGAGTAAGGAGAAGCAAGATTTCTTGGGACCCTTATAAGGGCATTAATCACATTTATGGGGACTCTGCCCTCAATGGCTTCATCTAATTTTATTTACCTCCCACGGACACCATCTCCTAATAAGAACCATCATATTAGGGGGTAGGGTTTCAATCTATGAATTTTAGGAGGACAGAAACATTCAGTCCATAATGTAAGTATAATTCTAGTATCTTTCCATGCCAAATTTCTTTTCTTTTGTAGGAGCCCTAAAAGGTTTTAAATTATATAGGTTAATTAGCTACACAAACCATGCCGTTATAACCATGATAATATGAACAATAGCTTTCAAACAATAAGAGGAGAGTTTGTGGAAAAGTTTTGCAATAAAACACATAAACCATACTTTAAGAAATCTTAGTATCCTTCTTTCACCAAGTTTCTTACAGGAATATTATGATCATTACTAACAATGTTTTGTTGATTTGGCTTTTTTTTTTCTCTTTGTTTCTTGACTTCAGTTGCAATGTAAACAACGAAGCAGTTTATTGAGTAGCTCAACTCTCTGCTCCATCACTCTGTTCAACACCACAGGTGTCCAAAGGGCTAAACACGTCTCCTGCCTCCAGTAGCTTATGATCTAGTTGGCAAGAGGTAAAATATACAGGAAAAAATAAATAATAATAAAATTTTAAATGAAAGTTCAGAGTAATAGAAAACTAGCACAGGGAGTCCATCATTAATTTTAAAATGAAGAGAAACATAGTTGTTTATATAGTTTAGAAAAGATTTTCTAATAATTGAGAGCTTATTTATGTGATTTATGTGAACACATCTGGGTTCCATCAACATAAAGTAATTGAATTTTGATTTAGAGATATCTTTTAAAAAATTAGGTTTACAAATCAAGAGGAAAAGTAATCATATGACAAAATAAATGAATGGAAAGTGAGGAACAAATTGGGGCACAGGTTGAGAAGGCAGTATTATAATTAGTCAAAATTAGCCAAAAATATATGAGAGGCTTCTATGAGACAGGAGTGTTTATTTGGTTTTAAAAAAATTTCTTCAGAGAGCTTAAATTCTGGTGTGAGGAAACGCCCGATAAATACATAAATAAATAAACAAATTATTTCAGTTACTCATAAGAACTTGGAAGATAATATAAGCTAATATGAGATAGAAAATAGGCAGTGGATAAGAGGAAAGCAGAGTAAATATTTTAGCTAGAGGTGGTCAAGAAAAACCTCTGAGGAGAAAATTGGACCAAGATTTCAAGGATGAAAAATGTGGCAGCTATACAAATATTTAGAGAAAGCTTTCCAAGAAGAGGGGGGAAAACAGCAAGTGCAAAGGATTCTAGGTAAGAATTAGCTTGTCATATTCATGTAGGAGATATATAAAAAGAACTACTAAAGGCCAGGGATGGTGGCTCATTCCTATAATCCTAGCACCTTGGGAGGCTGAGGCAGGAGGATCACTTGAGTCCAGTAATTCAAACTAGCCTGAGCAACACAGTGAGACTCCATCTCTATATAAAACCCAGGCATGGTGATGCATGCTTGTAATCCCAGCTCCTCCAGAGACTGAGGCAAGAGTATTACCTGGGCCTAGGATTTAGAGGTCACAGTGAGCTGTGATAATGCCACTGCACTTTATCCCAGGCAACAGAGTGAGACCTTGTCTCAAAAAAATCTGGAGCTGGAATTTATCCAAATTATAGTAAAAAGTCATGGGAGAATTTTAAGGGGAGGAGTAAAAATAAGGTACCTTATGATATATATTCACAAGGTATAGTTCTAAAATTAAATTCCAAACAAAGAGCAAACTTACTTGAATATAAAGACAATAAAGTCAATTATAAAATAAAAGAAATACTACAAGCCAACATAAAGAGGAAAGCATAGTATTCCACTTATTTAATATATATTTATTAAGTCTTCACATGAGATGCTTTACTAGATGTGAAGTCACATGCAAAAAGAAAGAGAGAGAGAGAGAGAGAGAGAGAGAGAGAGAGAATCCCATCTTCCAGTTTTCGAAGTAAAAAATATATATATATACACGAACAATTATAGGAAGTATTGCAACACAGGCGCATATGTGATTCAGGATAATAAAGGCACCACAGAAAAAGAGTACCTCAACTTGCCTACATGTGGTCAGAAAAGAGTTCAAAGGAAGGTAAAAGCAGAGGAAGATCAAAGTTTTAGTTGATCTAAACTAGATAAACAAAAGTTGAGAAAAATATTTCAGGTATAGGGGGCTCGCTCAGTTAATCCTTCAGTCATTCAACAAAAAGTGTATTAACCCGGGCACAGTGGTATGTGTCTATAGTCCCAGCTACTTGGGAGGCTGAGGCAGGAGGATCACTTGAGCCCAGAAGTTCCAGGCCAGCCTGGGTAACAGCAAAATCTCATTTCTGGAAAGAAAAAAAAATGTAGGAAAGGCGCGGTGGCTCACGCCTGTAATCCTAGCGCTCTGGGAGGCCGAGGCGGGTGGATTGTTTGAGCTCAGGAGTTCGAGACCAGTCTGAGCAAGAGTGAGACTCCATCTCTACAAAAAATAGAAAGATTACCCGGGCTTGGTGGTGCACACCTGTAGTCCTAGCTATTCAGGGGCCTGAGGCAGGAGGATCACTTGAGCTCCAGGAGTTTGAGATTGCAGTGAGCTATGATGAAAACACTGTACTCTACTCTGGATAACAGAGCAAGACTCTGTCTCAAATATAAAAAAAGACGTAGTAATTTATGGGTGAAAAGACCTATATAAAAGGTTATTCACTACAATATGGTTTGTTACGGCAAGTTTGAAAATGACCTAAACATCCATAACAGATGACTGGTTAAATGAATGATGAAGCATTTATCCATAAAAAAAAAAAGGAGTAAACTTATTATTTGGGCTTTGAAATAATTTCCAAGGTACACATGTGAAAAAGCAAGATTCAAAACTATGTGTAGGATGTACTACCATGTGGGTAAAGTCAGCTGCACAACAGGAATGTGGGAGAAAATCATCCCTCTTTTGCTTATATTTGCATGAAATATCTAAGGATACACAGGAATCAGGTAATATTTTGTTGCCTCTGTGGATGGGAACAGGCTGAAGCAATAATTTTTATAGTATTTTCACTATGTACCTTTTTGTACTTTTCAAATTGTGAACCATTTGATTATTTAAAATGAATATTTGCAAACACATACTGTTATAATCTTCCACAGCACCTGACACTCCTTGATTCATAGTTTGAATTTAAAAAGAACTTACTGATTGAGGAGGGGAAATACCCAAGTAGTAACAGTACACCATGTTTGCTTATTGTTTTTAAGTTAGAAATTCTTTTATATAAATTATCATATTAAGAAATGTAAGTAAACTATTTTTGATAATGATCTAAACACTCTTGACTACATGTAAGTGTGGACATGAAGTCACCCCTACTTAATTTCTGAGAAAATTGTCCTACAAATTAACACTAACTTCAAGTATTGGGAAGAATAACTCCCTACCCTCATTCAACTTGAGATTTCTTTTTTTTCCTTATTTGAGACAGGGTCTTCCTTTTGCCCAAGCTAGAGCGCAGTGGTGCTATCACAGCTCACTGCAATCTCAAATTCCCGGGCTTAAGCAATCCTCCTGCCACAGCCTCTCAAGTAACTGGGACTGCAGGTGTGCTCCACCATGCCCGGCTAATTTTTTTATTTTTATTTTTAATTTTATAGAGATGGGGGTCTCACTGTGATGCTCAGGCTGGTCTCAAACTCATGGCTTCAGGTGATCCTCCCACCTAAGCCTCCAAAAGTGCTAGGATTACAGGCGTGAGTGATCACACCTGGCCAACTTGAGATATTTTTTGACTTGCCTATATATGAATAAAATTTCCTATAAGATTTTATTTAAAACTTCAATACACTTAAGAAACACATTTCTTTTTTAAAGTTTCAGCCAAATTGATATTTTAATTGGTATATTTTTCTTTAGTTTCTTCTTAATTCTAGAACAACTTTTTTTGTTTGTTACATTTTTAATTAGAAAACCAAAATAAGTCTCTGAATATGAAGGTTTGAGTTTGTTTTTATGGGAGATGTACTATATTATCCTCTACTCATAAAAACAAAATCTGCTTTATTCCATCTGAGTAATAACCTAAAAGCCTATTTTGAGGATTGCATGACACAACTTACATAATAATAAATAAAAAGAGGTTAGTGCCCCCTCTCCAACTTATTCCCTGCCTTTAGAATATAGTGATTTTCAAACAAAATGTAAGATGTTATAATTTTAAAGATTCTAATGCAAGCATCATTCTTTACCATCCAAACTCCAGTTTAGAGAAAGTCTAAAAATTACTTGGACACAATTTTAAATAACATAAAAATTTTAATAAGTGGTTTACATATCAATTACAATTCCAGAAGAAGGGCATAAGCATTTATCCTCTAAGAGGTTCCTGGTTTGGAACCAAAGCACATTACCTCGAGAACTATGACAGCTCTGCCTTCAATTTGTTAATTAATCATAAATGTAAAATATCTTGTTGATAACTTTTATACTAATTACATGTTAGAATGATAATATTTCAGATATATTGGGTAAATAAAATATATTATTAATTTTTTTTAAAAAATCATAAATGTAGCATAAGCTTAACTTTTCCACCTCAATCAACGAAGCTTTGAAAGCGCAATGGAATCCAGAGACGACCAACTCTACTTCCCCTGGTGTCCCACACATGGTGTCACGTGTTGTTAGTGAGAAAACGATGAGCTAGGGAGTTTGGGGGACCAGTTGAATTCCAGCTCTGCCACTAAGCTATTGCATGACCCCAGGCAAGGTGCTCTCCATCTCAGTCTCTTACCTGCAAAATAGGGATTATAATATCTATCGCTTTTGTGAGGATTATAATAAAAATTACAATCCTCTAATAAGCCAAATAATAGTGTCCATTGAAGAAAAATCTGGATTTAATTGAGAAAGTCATATCCCTTATTACAGTTATCTATTATTATGAGTGAGATTGACAGAAATCATAGACTGTCAGGATACTAGGTAGTTTGCAGCCACTGTTAAACATAGGGAGAGTTTTATACACAGCATATACATTCATATATAGTGATGAAGATGAGGATAGGGTGCAAATAAAGGCAAAGGTGAATAACGTAAGCAGCAGTACTGGCATTTTGTTTTAGAGTTTGAGATTTGGTATCAGGTGAAATAATTTCTGAGTCTCAACTTTATCATTTTCTAGATGTTAGACTTGGAAGAATTGATTATGCTCTCTAAGTCTTAGTTTTTTCATCTGAAAAAAATTAGGACACTATAATATCTACTCTATAGCATAGTTCCTCCTACATAGTAAGAACTCCATAAGTTAGCTATTATTTTCTTGTTTATACTACTACATTCTCATAAGATAAAAAACATTTTAACCATACAGTCATTCTTACATAAAGTAATTGCAAAATAATGCATGTACCTATTAAGAGAGATTTATTTAAATTTTAAAAATCTGTTCATAATCACCAACATAGCATCCAAAATAAGGTAACCATATCTGTCAATGGCAAATTAAGACTCATTCAGTCATTTAAATTTCTAACAAGGGATTATCAACACTAAATATATATGTGTGTTTAGATTGAATCATATTTAATAAAAAGATAATGTCCTTCCTAAGTCTTTGAAATAAAAAACTAATATTAATGATTTCTTGCATTTGAAGAGTAATGTAGAGTATTCCAATAGTTCACACACACATTATCTCATTTGGTCCTCAGAATAAACTATGTAATACAAATACACTAGTTTTAAGAATAAGGAATCAAGACTGTGAAAGATTATATGACTTGACCCATGGCGCTTGAAAAGGAAGTGATGAAGCTGAGGCCAGAATACATTCCTTTCTCACATCTAATTCAATTTTCAGAATACTATGGTATATTGAACAATTTGACATTTCCCCTTGTTGTTAAACCAAATTGCTATTTTTGTATTTCAAGTTTATCACTGTAAACTCTGTTGGAAGTGACACAAATGATCTTAACTGATCTTTAAGATCTTACTGGTTTTTCTGCCAGGTACAGAAATATAGACATTGCATTGAAAATTATTGTCCCTTCTTTTTGTAAATATGTACTGAATTTCCCAACCTCAGTAAGTCTAATGTTTAATAATCAGCAGTACCATAGAGAAGGGATATAGGAATCCCTCTCTAATGGGCTCTCTCCCCCATCTCCAAATTCCAGATGAAATCTTGCCATGGTAATGATTTGATTTACCATAGCAATAGTTCATTAAATTATAATGGGAGAATATATAGTCCAAGTGTCTGTTAAAATAATTATTCTAACACCTGTGATTAGACCAAACCAGAAAGATATTTAAATTTTTTACAACAGTATCACACAGGGAGTTAAGTTAATATGGACTGGTTTTCCTTTAGAAAACCCAATAAATGCATCAAAGAGGAGGTAATTTACACATAGTTGCTGTAGTACAAGTTTGTATTTTTATTAAAGTAATTTCAATAATACTTCAAATACAAAAGGTTAATGGATATATCTTAAATATTAAATTTGCCCAAAAAATGTATAAATGACTAATTGTACTTTCATACTAATAGCTCATATTAAATCAGAAATAAAAATAATATTCCTAAAAAATAGATTCCTTACCTGGATGGGAGGTTATATTGGATCTATGGTCCCAGTCCAGTGATCTGTTAATAAATGTTTTACAACCAGCTGTCTGGAGGGGAAAATATCTCTGATTTGTAGCATCTGCCAATTTCTGTGGTATAAATACTCCCACGAGAGCTGATTTCAAGCTACCAACATGAAGTTACTCAAAACGGAGTTAGGAAGAAAGATGCACAATCAGCTTTCACAAATCAAGATAAGCCAGCTAGTTCCAGGCCACCACTGCCCAAACCCCAGACCCAATCCATATCTCCAGAGACAGAACTCAGGAACATGTGTTTTTAAAAAAGCTTCCCCAGTGATTTTGATATAGTCAGTCCATAGCCAGTTTTCAGAAACCACTGGCTAGCTTATCATACAACTATGCCAGTTTCTGAGGCTAAGAAAGACAATGCATTTGTATGGCTTCTTCTGTGTAGCACAAAGCCAGGTGGAGGTAATATTGGCATCACTGTCACCCAAGAAAACTGAATTGTGGTGAGCATATCCTCCTTTTATTTTAAAGCAAATTGTAAGCCATCTCTTTGGTGTATAGCCACCTGTGAGATCAGATAAACACCAAGTTTTTTAATCTCCCTGAAACATACTAAAAAATGCCTCCATCTGATGAAGCAGTCACTGAAATCCTCAGTTTTTCTCAAAGAAGTTATTTAGTCCAGTGTGCCCTGACTCCATAGAAGATGGACACTTAGAGTTATTTCAGTTCCTATTACCCATATTCATGAATCAGTTGTGGGTAATTTCAATTCTTGGTGTCAAATTATTCACCTGAAGTCAACAAAATGCAGACATTCCCTTTTTCAGATATGAACTTATCAATTTAATATAAACTTACTACCTTGAATCTTTGGGCTTGCACTAATCTTCAAAAGACAGAAAATGAGAAAGATTGGTATTGGTAACTGTCTTTGCCTAGGTCCCTCTGAAAGTCTCAGAAAAAGGTTTGTAGGCAGGCAGTTTCTTTGGGAAGTGATCTCAGGGAACAGGAGTAAGGATGGGAGAATAAGTGGGGAAGGAGGGAAAGTCAATACAAAGATGTATTATCTAGTTGGAAATCTCTATGGGTAATTGTGTAGGAGGTTCTGAGAAGCTTTATGAACATACATTTCAGAATTGCCCACGTGGCATTAAAAAGAAGACTCATTTATCTACCAGGTATGTTCCCTATTGGCCATGTATGGCCCCGTGAACATTAACTCCTTTGTACCCAATTCATTTGTTTGATCATGCATGACAGGCCTGTAGATACCAGGCAATAAGAGAAGCCCAAGGCAGGGAACAAGATGTAATTGGCCCAGGTTGAGGCACAGTAAGATTGCACCTACATAATTCTGGTGAAAGTCTGCCTGCAGCTGGTCACTACAGCAGTTTCCTAAATAAGAAGTGAGGCTAAGATGATGTAAAGTGGTGTACAAGAGGGCTCTAGTTCAGAGGGTAATGACCTCTAACACAGCTTGTAACTGTTCCCTGGTTCCATGATCTTACTCTGGATTTAGAGACTTCCAAATACTATGAAGCAAGCCCCAGATCCACAGACTTCCCTACGCTTAGAAAATGGTAGGGGGTCAGTGGGAGAAAAGACAATCTTGCTCACTAAGGAACAAATTTATTTATTTTACAACTTTGTATCCTGTAAACTACATCAAATGAAAGCATTCCTAGGGTCATTCTGACTGGGCCCTGGAAGGACAGTAAGACCCCAACAAGAGATTCTGTGTCACATGGAAGAGGCATGAGGAGGAAGAGGGACAGAGAAGAAAGGAGCTAATGTAAATTCTCGGTCAAGCCCTCCAAAAAAGCAGCCACCAAAGAAAGCATCAACTTTAAATAAGTCCCAGGCCCTAAAGCAAGAAGTCACCTAACAAAAATGTGAGAGAAACAATAATCTTTCTAACCACTTTTCTATATTCCTTCACTTTGCTTTGACTGTGGAAACAACTAAGGTTACCAAGAAGGCTGAGAAGGAAGAAGGGAAGCAAGCAATAGATAGGGCAGGGGTTCTCAAACGTCAATGTGTATTAATTAGCCGGAGCACTGGTTAAAACACATTGCCAATCCCCTCCCCAGAGATTCTGGTTCAGTAAGTCTGGGTGAGGCCCAAGAATTTACATTCCTAACAACTTCCCTGCCCATGCTGCTAGTCCATAGAACTACATTTTTACAGACGCATTGAAGTAGGGGAACAGAAAGGAAGGCCCACACCCCCTACTTGGTTTCCTACCTACAAAAAGCTTCAGCTGGGATAAGGAAGTAACTGTAATTTTGAATGAAGATGGAAGTGTTTGTCAATACATGGCAGTAGACACTTTTCTTTACCGAATTGAGAGTTATAGACACTGTAAGACCTACAAGAGAGCAGAAAATTGAAAGAATTGTCTGTGTTTCCATTCAGTAGCAGATAAGCTAGGGCCATCTTTCTCTGTCCCTTAAAGAAACTTAAAAGGGCAGAGAAACATAAATAAAGATCCTTTCTGACTGCAACTGTTATTAACTGCTCCTGCTTCCACAATTTTGTGTTCAACTGAATATATATACCCAGTATTCTCACTGATTGAATCTGTAATACGCAACATTTTTTAACTTGGGCTTATAAAAATACATTTCTACTAAAAAAATCATTTCTGATTATATCCCAAATTGTATGAATTACAAAGATAAGGCACCACACAGTTTTCTTAAAGCACCTGACTTTATAAAATCTGATTTTACAAAAAATTAGTTGAGAAACGATTACTTAGATATTCATTGACAATGTCAAGATTTAGGGTTTTACCCACTAAGCAACTCTAATTCATTTACATTTTATAATAACTAGCTTAATACAAAAATTTCAGAAATGTCTAGGACCATTTGCCTTAGAAAACAACACGGATAATTTTCATATACACTAAAATTTGAGAGCGTTGGTCAGCAGCAGTGGTTCCTAATAGCACAGTGATAGTGTAAAAGTCATTCCCCTGCAACTGTTTCCCAAAGAGAAGAAACATTGTAGGGAAAGAACAAGGGCCTTAGGTACAGTGCAAGCAGCGGGGCAGAGCAGTTAGGGGATAAAAATTTGCAGTTAGACTTGGTTTAAGCAGCAGTAACCTTGAGCAAGCTATTTAATCTCTCTAAGCCTGATTTTCTCATCTTACAAGTGAAAATAATAATTTCTACTTCATAGGATTGCTGTGAGGATGAAATGAGATAACATATACGAAGCACTTAGCATAGTGCCTGCCATATAGCAAGTTTTTAACAAATATTACTATTATCATTACCAAATTAGTCCTCTAGAGAACACTGTAATATACATATAACATACAGTGAACTAGGAAATAAAGAAAAATTTCTGAAGTGCTATATGGATGTAAAGTGCCAGTGTTAATCTTTTATTCTCATTCTCTTTCTGTCTCAAAAATGAAATATTAGTAATAAATTAAGTGTGGTAGAAAGGACATCTTGAATGAGTTCTGGACACAATTAACCTCTGAGAACCTCAGTTTCCCCATTTGTAGAATGGCAATCATAATGCAATAATCAGGTTTCAGGAATATTGTAAGAATAGAAGAAATGGTATATCGTGAAGAGCCTAACAGTGAGTCTAGATAGAGTCACGGAGGTCAAGGGAAGGTGGCTTGGAAGTATCTTCCCTATGCTGGGGAGTTCTCTGCAGAAAAACTGCAGGAGCCTCACATCTGGGCTCAGAGGAAAGAAAGAAAGAAAGAGACAGGGTGGGAGAGAAAGAGAGAAAAGGAGGGAGAAGAAAGGAGAAAGGGAAGAAGGGTTTCCTTGTTAAAGTAACTTCATAGGACACAAGATGTAAGAAGACTACAATCAAAATTCCTATCTACCTCTAGCTTTACGCAGGTAGTTAAGAATATTTTTATCAATTATCACATAGAGATCAAAAGAAATAAATTTAATTTTTATAATGTACAACATTATAAAATTAAAATTCTGACAATAACCTTTGGCTTGAATCACCAAGTTTCTGCTTGATAATGTTCTAATTCTGAATGTTCTAATTACATATGACAATATTCATTAATACTAACAATCACAAGGCAATAAGTGGCATATTACTATATAAATAGCAATTTATTTTTAAAATTCTAAGCACCGTAAAACCTGTAAATATCATTATATCATAATAAGTATAATTTGCATCTCATACTATTTTTGAAATATATACTGCACATGATAAAGTTTAGTAAATACCTTAGGAAAAAACTATCCTCATTACTCCCAAACCTTACAGGCACTAGTTTACAATAAATGAGTATGAGATTTAATGTTCTAGATTGTAACTTTATTTAACCCACTGTCAGACAAATAAGGTTTGATTTAGTCACCTTGTAGTCATTAGAGAAATAAAAATGGAAAGAAGTACTGTGCAAGGCTGTAGCCCACCAAATGGGAAGGCAACAAGACCCCCATCTACAGACAGTGTGATCTTGTCCAAGTCACTTACTCTCTCCTGTTCTTTAAAACAAGAGTAATAATTGAACAGATGGTCAGGGTAAAATTGAAGATAAAGGAGCTTGGAAAACTGTTACGTATAAGAAATGAATTGATAAGTCACTCAACCTGTGACTCAGTTTCTTCATCTGTAAAATGAAAGTCATCACTAATGACCTTAGAAGCACAAAAATTCTGTGATTCCAGGCTTGACCTGAAGGCACCAAAACAAAAGTTTAGAAAAGCTCTTTCTCGCTGAACCCTATTCCAAGGTATACACACCAACTCCAAAATCACACACTATTTTTGTGGACTCCTTCTTGCAGACAGGCACAGCAGAGATTGTTTGGGTGACAGCATTACCTAGGGCAACACACATCTTAAATACAGACATACAGGCCCTTCTTCTAAAAAAAACTTTGAAAACTCTGAGCTTAATTGCAATTAAAAAGGCCATTGAAATTCTGTGCAACTAGGAGACAAACTTTGGGTTTATTCTAGCATTAAAACAAACAACTATGTAATAAGATATACCCATATGGATTTTATGCTTTTTAAAAAAAGGATCCTCAATGGATATGACTATCTGTAACATTTAAATACTTATGCATAAATTTGCATTTTACTGCAAATCATACAAGATTATTGGTTTATCTAATAAGTAATCAGTGTATTAAGGGGATTTTAAATTGAAGAAAGTAATTTAAAATGGCCAAGCATGCTTAATGAAAATTATCCCTTTTTATTATCTCTTTTCTAATTAATAAGTGTTTTTCTAAAATTTAAAAGAAGCCAGGTGTTCAATAAATTAAAATAATGTCTGTGAAGTCTAGTCATTTTGACATTATCCTGTTTTAGGGGGGGTTTTAGGATTGGGAGGGACTTTAAATGTCACCTGTTTAATCTCTCAGCATCACATCTGCCAAGTGGACATCCAATAATATATGTTTGAAACCTTCAAGTTCCAGGGAATTCATTGCCTCTCATTTTTCTTCATAGAGCTTGAATTCAGTCAAAATAAAACTTAAATTTTTAGCTTAGAAAATGAAGGAAATGATCAAACAATTTTATGACCATTATTTATTTAAAATAGCACTGTAATAGGAGAAAAAAACTTGTTAATTTAATTCAGTCATGACTAGAGTCATGTGGCATTACATAAACTCCAGAACACAGGTGGGACAAATTTCTGTGATATTATTCTTACCATCAGAACCCTAGTAGAGATTGACTGCTCTTCTCATTCCTCTCAGGCTGACAATCAGAGGCTATGACTGGCCATGCCCAGTTCCAGTCCTGAAGAACAACAACTAGTGAGCCCTGCCCTGCCAGAGACAATGAGAATGAAGCCTGACTGAATATTAGAGTCATGGTCCCAAAGGTTTGAAATTTGTCCTGTCAGCCAAAGTCCATATCTCCCATAATGCCAGGGTTCCCAAGCCCCAGGGTGGACCCTTTGTCCCACTATATGCTGAGCTTCAGCCATGGTTTCCACTTTATATTCAAGTCCCTTTTCTGAACTCTATTCTATTTGCCTGGAATCCCCATTTATCTACCTCTTGTCAGCCACCTCTGACTAATGGGGCTAGAACTTAGATCTGTGTATCCTCTGACACTAGATAAGGTTCTGGTTCTATAACTACCTATTCTGTCCAGATATTTCTGTGGCTGTGTCCTTACTTATAATTTTAAGAACTTCTGTAATGTTAATGGTAGTTTGCCTCAGACTTAAACTATTTCCCTTTGGACCCTGGAATATGGACTCCTGGTCACACTCCATGGGAGTCAGCCCTACTGCTATGTTAATCTTTTTTAGGGGCATCATGAAAGAATAAAAGATGTCCTAGCCCAGATCAATTTTCCAAACCTTGTTCCCACTTGGTCCTAACTTACTCCGCTTACGCATTATTGAGGTCCAAAATGCCTGTTGCTAGAAATCGTATCAAGTTACCAGGACAACAAATTTAGAGAGAAAATATTCTTTAAAGATCTACAGAAAGTGATTCAAACTAAAGTACGGGGATTAGTACAAATTAGTTTAATAAACAATTAAGAATATACACCCAGAGCAAGAGTTCTTATAGGATGGCCTGGTAAAAGAGGATGCTTGTTAAACCAAATCGATATGATCTAATACTGACAAACAACAAACTTCAGGCTATATAGGGAGATATTTTCAAGTAGAAAGATCTTTCCATTGTTCCTTAAATCACACAGCATATGAATTTCCTCAGCCAGGCACAATTACAAATTTATTTTCCTAATCCCACCAAAGCATGTCAATCTTGCCCTTTCGCCCCCTTGTTTGTCATGTACATGTGGTATATGATTGTATTCCATCCTGCATTTTTCTCTGTCTCATGTGAATATGTCTTATCTCCACAAGCAGACTGACTACAAACTCCATACCTTACCTTATCATACCAGGAATGTTTCCAGTAGACAATAAACTCTTATTGAATTGAATCTAACTGAATGGAAACAAATTGGGGGAGAATGACTTAATATTGCAGAAAAACTAGAAATTGACATGGGAGTTGAACCAGATGTCTACCAGAGTTCTAAGACTGGATAACTGAGGTTTACAGAGAGGCTGAAGATGATATGACACAAACCAGAAAACAAAATGTGGAACAACCATGGGCAAATACTGACAATTACAATTCTGTGGTAGGCAGAATAATGGCCTCCTAAAACTATCCACTTTCTAAACCCTGGAACCTGTGAATATATTACCTTAAAGGCAAAAGGGATTTTGCAGGTGTGATTAAGCTAAGGATCTGTAGATGAGGAGAGCATTCTGGATTATCCAGGTGGGCCCAATGTATTCACATGAGTCCTTAAAATTGAAAGGGGAAGGCCAAAAAGGGCATCAGGAAGATGGTATGGAAGAAAAAGGAGAGTTTTAAAGTGAGAGAGCAACTCGACTTGCCATTGTGGGTTTAAGAAATGAAGGAAAGTGTGTATGAGCCAAGGAATGCGGGTGGCCTTTAGAAGCCAGAAATGTCTTTAAGACGACAGCAAGCAAGAAAACGGGGTCTCAGCCCCACCACCACTAGAAAATGAATTCTGCCAGCAACTCAAATAAACAGGAACAGATTCTCTCCTAGAACCTCCACAAGGGAATACAGCCTGTGACACCTTGTTTTCAGTCTAGTGAGAGCTGTACTGGCCTTCATACCTTCAGAACTATAAAATAACAAGTATGTGTCATTTTAATCCACTATATTCATGGTTACTTGCTACAGGAGCAACAGGCAACTTACATAGGAAAAGGGAGCCTTTACATGCCAGCCTTAGTGGGTCAGTTACTGAGACAAATGAGGGAGGGGTTAGAGGTCACACTCCAGCTGTGCATAGTCTGGAGGCTCAAATACTGAGATCAGGAGCCATTTGTGAGACAAATAGTGAATGAGGTTACTAAAGAACTAGCAAATTTAGTTCTTTTCCATTTTTCCAACTCTTCTTGTCATTGCCTTCCTCCTCTCTAATTTTCTTTTATTTAGTTTTTTGTTTTTGTTTTTGTTTTTTTTTTAGACAGGGTCTCACTCTGTTGCCCAGACTAGAGTGCAGTGCTAACTTTTATTTAGTAATTTAGTTAACAAGTCTTATAAGGCCTTGGAAATCCAAACAAATAATACACGGTATTATTCTCAAGGAGCTCATAACCTTGTAAATGCAACAGTGTACCAACAAGTTACACTACATAGCAAAAGGGATGACAAATTACCTTCCCCTGTTTTCTCATTTAACCCTCACAGCTTCTTCCTATGTAGGAACTAATTGTACTGTGGACTATAAGTAGATTGTGTACATGTGTGTAGAAAAAGCTCAGAAAATGTGACAGGAGGGGGAGAGAAGAATCCTGAGGGGAAAAAATAAGATGTTCTGCTAAGCTTTAGCTAGTTTAGTATCTACAGTGTAGACAGTGCCATAAATAAATATTTTACCACAAAAGTCAGGAATTCAAAATCAGTATCTTGTAAATGAAATTGAAAATGGATTGAAGAAAATAAAGTTAATCTACAAATGTCATTAGCATTAAGAATTTATTAATTTAAATCCTAAATAAAACTATTCTATGCTATGAGCTGTAACATGCAAAATAACTTTTGAATTTCTCCAACATAATGAGTAAAATTCCAAAAGTAGGCTTGTTAAAACCCCACAAAGGGACAGAAACTGCATCCATTGTACACCTACTATACATAGACGCCGTGTGCAATGCTTTACTTGCCTTATCTCACTCACTTCAGCACAGCCCCAACAGTTACTCAGCTCCTAGATAATAACACTTTTGTCAGTGAGGAAATGGCAGCTCAGAAAGCATGAGTGTGCCGACCCACTAGCTGAATTATTCACCACTATAAAATTATTCAAGGAAAAGCAACAATAATCCAATAAAAATGTTATTAGTGGTACAAACAGAGCAGCAACACAAGTCAGATGAAGGTATGTTATAAATTGTATTAGCATCCTATTGCTGCTGTAACAAATTACCACAAACTTTGTGACTTAAAATAACACAAATTTATTGTCTTACAGTTCTGGATGTAAGAAGTCCAAAATCATTTTCACTGGGCTAAAGCCAACACCTCTGAAGGGCTAGTTCCCTCTGGAGGCTCTAGCATAAAGTTTGTTTCCATGTCTTTTCCAGTTTCTGGAGGATATCTGCATACTTTGGGTCATGGTTTTCAAATCCAGCAGGGTAGCACCTCCTAATCTCTTTCTCTGACTGTGACTTTCCTGCCTACCTTTTATAAAGACCCTTGTGATTACATTGGTCTCACTCAGAAAATCCAGAATAATTCCCATTTCAAAATTCTTCATCATATCTGCCGAGTCCCTTTTGCCATACAATAGTTGCCCTTGTCCTTGGGTGATACAAAACCGCCAGTGCATGCCTGAAACCAAGGATAGTAACCAACCTTATATATACTATGTTGTTTCCTATACATATATACCTATGATAAAATGTAATTTATAAATTAGGCAGAGTAAGAGATTAACAACAATTGTACAACATGCCAGCCTCACTACTCCCATGCTTTGGGGCCATTATTAAGTAAAATAAGGCTTACTTGAACAGAAGTACTGCATTACCTTGAGAGTGGATCTGATAACCAAGACAGCTACTAAGTGACTAATGGGCAGGTAACTTATACAGCATGGATACGCAGGACAAAAGAGAGATTTACACCTGGATGGGACAGAGCAGAACAGTGAGATATTTCATCATGCTACTCAAAATGATGCACGATTTAAAATTTATGAATTGTTTATTTTTGGAATTTTCCATTTAAAATTTTCAGACCATGGTTGACCACAAGTAACTGAAATCACAGAAAGCAAAACCATGGATAAGAAAGGATTACTGTATAAGGTAACATATTCACAGGTTCTGGAAGTTACAAAATGGATATCATTATTCAGTTTTACGGCGTAAGTACATGCACGTGTAGAGTCAGGGAAGTCAGAATTCAGCTAAGAACAAGGAAGTACAGAAGAGAAGAGGAAGACGGAGGAACTAGGCTGGGTCAAAAACTATTTAAAATGGGTAGGCACATCTGAGAGTGAGCATTATTGTCTCCAAAATATGTTCTATGATGCAATATATGTAGCTGTTAGAATTGCGTGAGCTTTCTAACTTGAAGTAAGTGAATGAAGGCTAGTGAAGCAATACATCTACGCTGACTTTTAAAAGACCACAGACTTGAGTCGTCATTCTAAAAGGCACAAACACAGAGGCAAGACCTACAAAAATCAAGGTGGATCAAGGCTCCTGCAAAGTCTCTCCCCAAAGCCTGAGCAAAAGCTGTGCATTCAGCAGGCCTAGACACAATTCTCCCAACCACTGACATTCCTACTGCTACTCATTAACTGGTTTCAAATTTCTCTTAGGCCATTGTAGAAGATTTTGTTCCCAAATAATTACCTTAAAAGCTCTAAGCAGCTCCCGAGGGAAGTACCCTAGAGGTAGCTGTCTCAGCACTATAAAATATAATAATCCAGTTCTGTAAGAACAAGTGATGGTTAATAAAAGCTCTGGGCTCCCTGAATTCTCAAGGCCATGCCATTTATAATGTCTAAATTGTAGACTGTTGTTACAAAATTTAAGTGTGAAAAAGACCCTCATCGTTGTCTGAGACAGAGGTTAGGTTTGGGGCCAGGTGTGTGGCATAAGGAAAGCATCCCTCCCCAACTCACTTATACTCTATTACCCCAATGCCTAACTGGTCTCTTTGCCTTCTATCTTGACCCACTAAATTCATCTGCCTCAATGCCAAGATTATCTTTCTGAAACACACATCTAATTAGCTTGTTTTTCATCTTAACCTCTGATAAGTCTCACAGTCTGTAGAATAAAGTGCAAACTCTTTAGTTTAATACATGAGGTCCTAAAAGTGAGGCTCTACCTACCTTTATTATTTTATCTCCTATTCCTCCCTTCCATGTGTTAAACACTTCAGTCAAAATGGATGTGTGTTTAAGACACTTTTCTCATTTTATCTCAATGTCTTTGCATATGCTATTTCTTTGGCCTGAAAAAAGGACCAACTCATTCACTGGCATCCAATGCAAATGCCAATCACTCAGCAAAGTCTTTCTGAACCTAGCTCAGCAAAGTTTTAAGTTGTCCCTATGTTGTGCTCCCATTGCTAACATAAAGGCATAGAGAAAATGGTCTCAGTGCATTGCGAACTTGAACCCAAGCCATTCTGGTATCACTTTCCAAAGGGTTGCCATCAGTTCAGAGCACAGCAGGGTCCTCTAGGGAAGTTGTTCTTAGCATGTGCTGCCCATCAGAATCAACTATTAAACTTTGTAAAAGAAAAAAAAAGTTCTAGGACTCACCCCAGAATTAGAATCTAGGAGAGAGAGGCTAAGAGGAATTGCAGGATTTTAATAAGCTTCACAGTTGATTCTGACGCAGACAAAAGAATGAAGATCCTCAGCCAGTCTGATGTCACAACAGAGGTAGAATAGGCCACTGCTGGTAACTGGGAGTGTGGACTCAGACCTATAAGAGAAGGTTTAAGCTACAGCCAAGCAGGCGGGCAGGGCCACAGCTATGTAGATTGGGACTTAGGGCAGCAGAGGGGCAAAGTCAGGAAACCAAGGTAGAAGCTCTTCTATCTGGACCAAGAAAACATCAGAACTGGAGGAAAACTAGGATTCACTGAGGAATCGGGTGCACTGAACCTGCCTTAAACACACTGGGAAACAAGACAAATTCTAGAACACACCAAATGGAGGTTTCCCCAAACAGCAACACTGCCTCACCAGAAAGCTTGATTGAAAAGCATCTTGGGCCCCACATCAGATGTACTGAATAAGAATCTATATCTTAACCAGATTCCCAGGTGATTCAAAGCCCACGTTAGTGTTTGAGAAGCACCCACGCCTTGTTCCGGATGATGTCAATGCTGCTGGTCTATAGACTGCCCTTTGAAAAGAAAGAGTCTTGACCTGCAACTGAGATGGGTGGAAGAAATGCAACCATTACCACCACTGTGAGCAGTTTCAAGGCAGGAACCTCATTCAATTTACCTTCTCTGCACTTAGCCAAGGGCCTTGGGAACTGAAAATATAGTTTACTGGTTGAGACTTGAGGACCTAAAGCTAGTTGAATTCCAACATGGCCACTCACCAGCTGTGTGATGCTGACAAATTACTTCTTTAGGCTTTAATTTCTCACCTGGAATATGAAGATACCATCTCAGAAGAATGAGGAAAAGGTATTATGTTATTTTTGCTAGCATTGTAAATCCTCAATAGGTGTTCAAAAAATAAATTAAGGGTAGTCAATTATTGAATGATTGATTAATATATTAATTGACTTTTGGTGAGGAAGAGAGCTCCAAAATTCTAGCTCTTTTGCTAGAATTTTTATTTAATTAAATTTAAATTGATTTAATTGAGAATATTTTGACATTTTGGCATTATGGAGTGTTGCAAATTTGGATGATAATCCCTGTCATAATGAACAGGTTCAAAGAAATACATTTAGTTTTATGTTAACCCTTAAAATAGCTCCCTTATTTTTGTATGGGGCTTTTTCTTTTTCTTTTTTTTTTTTTTTTGAGACAGATCTCACTGTGTTGCCTGGGCTAGAGTGAATGCCATGGCGTCAGCCTAGCTCACAGCAACCTCAGATTCCTGGGCTCAAGCAATCCTTCTGCCTCAGCTCCCCACGTAGCTGGGACTACAGGCATTTGCCACCATGCCCGGCTAATTTTTTCTATATATTTTTAGTTGTCCGATTAATTTCTTTCTATTTTTAGTAGAGACAAGGTCTCGCTCTTGCTCAGGCTGGTTTCGAACTCTTGAGCTCAAACAATCCGCCGGCCTCGGCCTCCCAGAGAGCTAGGATTACAGGCGTGAGCCACCGCACCCGGCCTGTATAGGGCTTTTTAATTTTCAAAAAACTTTCACTTCTCCTACCTCATTTATCCCCGGAACAACTCTAGAGTTGTTTTGTGGCAGAAGTGGGAGTAGAACTCAAGTTCCCTAATTCCCAATTATTTCTTTTCTGTCATTTTCTTTTCTTTTTTAACTGTATTGACCTACCACTGCCACTATCTGATTGTCATCTGTTATTCATCCATGGATGCTAATCTGATCCAAATTCAAAACAAAGCCAGGTCACTTGCTCAGATGCCCAGTATCTTAATTCTGCTCCCAACCAAACATCCTTTCCCAAAAGGTACGTTCTAAGTATCACAAGAAAATAGCTTCTTAAACATTTATGAGAAATTTTTTATTTTGTTAAAGTCACTTTTCAGTTCTAGAAGTTAGGAGTCAAATTTGGAGACATGACTTACTTTTTCTTTTTTAATTTAGAATTTGTGAAATTTATGGTAGAATGCAATTTTTAAAAATTTGACTCTTCATTCTTTCACTAAACACTATATTTGCTTATAAGGTTTCTCAACTTTCTTTTAAAAAGTGTTCTAAGCTATGGAAGACTGTTTTTAAAAAGTATTATTGTGCATTCTGATTTTGGATATCAATTATTGGATTTTGCAAACGAGCAAAAATCTTAGACTAAAGAATGATAAAGCAATGAAACTTTATTATTAAATATTTATATTTAAGTTCTCAAAAATATATAGTGTACCAAATGTTCTTTTTATTAAAAAAAATACTTAGAGATTTTGAGTTAGTCATTAAACTTTAGAAATGATACTGTCAAATGTTTTCCCAAAATTTGTGTATATTTTTAAAATACCATTAATGGTTCTGGGTAATCCATTAAAGTTATATAATTTATGACAGAACAACCTTAGCATCATTAAGGAAAAACTGACAACTACAAACCGACAAGTGTTAGAAATTTCAAAGTTGCACTGACAATTCAGATCTACTTCCTTTCATGCCCAGATTTACTTAATATCTCATTTGATTTTCAAACTTTCCCTCAGAAGCAACTGGAACAAAATCATGAGCAAGCTCAATCTCCATTTGGGCATGTAACCCTTTTATAAACACAATTACAGCCAAACACTATTGTAACCTGATTTGCATTTGCACTAACTAAGTTACAAAGCACATTGAGAATGCCTGCTATGCATCCTACAGACTTGTTAGGAGGATATATTGCAGGGCTTCTGTGAACACTAATTAAAAAGGTTTTATCTTTCCCCCTCTGGTCCACTGAAATTGTTCAAATGCCTTGCCTGCTACAACTTTGTTCAAAAACAGTTTTCAAACATGTGATCAGAGCTAGGCAACTATTTCAGGTGGCATGATTCTGTTTCCACGGTGGACAAGACCCTAGAGACAAAGTTTCAGTCCAAACTTTGAGCTTCCTTTCCTTTGTTATTTTATGTTGCAATCTTAGCATTATCCAACTGTGGACTTTTATCTGTGAATATCTAAATCCTGTCTTGTGGAAAACTAATTACTGAACCACTGAGAGCTTCATAATGTCCTGCATTTAAGTCCTGAGCATCATACATAATGCATAGGCAGCAGTCTCTGCACTCTGATTACAGAACACTGTCATTAAGTGAGCAAATTAAAGATGTGAATAATTCACTGGCTGAGCTTATTGTCAGTGCTGCATTGTGAAATTAGAATTTCTAATAAGTACTGCAATTTTTTTAACCCAATTAACACAGAGAACATCTTGAGACTGATTAGTACAATAAAAATTATTACCTTATTCTTTTGCTTCACAACAGCCAAATTAAATACTGTACTTAATTATGCAACATTCATTCCTTCTCAGCAAAAAAAAAAAAAAACTATCATTTTAATAAGAGTTCTGATATTTGTATGTGAGCTAAAAATATAGTACATGCATCTGTAGCTCACTGTCTTTTTGCAAAGTTTTTTTAAGAGTCTGAACATCAGCATTATCACCAGTGGCGGATTATTATGATACTAGTCTATCCTTAAACCAAATATTTTTCCTAAAAAACAAACAGCATACACAGAATTGACAAAGTAGCTAACCTCCCCAAATTGAGTTGAATATATTCTACCTCTGCTTTTTCTTGGCTCTTTAGGTGCAGATTACCACAGATTTGCCCCCACTATACTGTTTGTGATTGAGGCTGAAACATATATTTAAGAGCATTAATTAATTAGGAAAAAAAATCAAGTATCTGAAACAGTGAGTCTTACCTCAGATGCTCATTTAGCACACAGGGATCTGCCTGACTCCTGCCAGGCAAGTGGGAAAGTCCAGTTTATGCTTGGCATGATGATCCTACGCAGAGAGTGTCTGCTGCCATGTTAAATAAAGAAAATGATCATTTAAACCGGGGCTTTTGTCTCCCAATATTTCCTCCTGCTGCCCCTTTCGCATCAAAGCCCAGAAAGGCAGGCACATCTGGCGGCAGTCCCTGCCCCTGTACGCAGCTGCCTCTGGAGAGCTCCCCCCTTCCTTTCCAGCTCCTCTGCATCCCTTCCTGGGCAACTTCAGCCCCCTAAAATGGGGGAAAGAAACGATGACATTGCAGGCAGAAGATGAGATTGTTCAGCTTCTGCAGCCACCTTCTTCCTGTCTAGATATTTTATAGAAAGGGAATGAGAAGGGGGAAACAGCGAAGGTGCTCTAAAAATCAGTCAGACACAATGCAATAGGGAGATGGAGAGGAGGGAAAGGAGAATGAGAAAGAGAGAGTGTGTGTGCGCGCGTAAGGGGGGTGGCTGTCAGTGCAGATAAATCTGCATATGGAAATTAGGGTTATCCTGGGTACAGTTTTATTTAACTATGATCTACTGTTTTTTTAATTAGACCAGAATTTTAGCAAAGGAAAGGAAGAAAGAGAGTCTTGAAACCAGAGAGCAACTTCTAATTCAATAGACTTAAAATTTCAGAGCAACTGAAAATAGCAGATCTAAAAGTTGTAGGGAAAAGAAAAGGAACAACAAAAAAAATACAGTACATTTTTCCCCTTGTTTTGTTTGCTAAACAGGAAGAAGGTCACTATCATCACCACCAAAAGAGTAAGCAAATAAGTAAACAGAAATTAGGATGAAAATGGGAAGGAATTGAAAGAAAAGGAAAAAAAAAAACCTTTCATGCTCTGCATAAAATTTCCCCTTAAAATGATACAAGAATCATATGAGAAAAAAGAGTTGTCAAAAGTATATAATTGGCATTATATGTGGAAACTAGTAGCAATACATTTAGACATTTTAATATCACAGATATTGCATGTTTTTTCCTTAGAGAACTCCTCTTTTGCAGCTCTCACCCATGGCAAATGCTACTGGCCATAATCAGTTTGAGGAAGTCATTAGACACCAGCCAACTACACCTTGTGGGGGTGCCAAGAGTAAAACAGTGAGGCAGAGTGACTAAAGGATGGCTGGTGTGCCCAGCAACGAATCCTCCTCCATCAGAGGTGCAGTAAGCAGTAAATTTGATGACATGGACTAATATTAACTCACTTATCAATCCATTTATCAAACACCTATCATGTTGCAAGCATTGTGCTAGAAAGTAGACATAACATGAACACTGCATGGTTCCTACTCTCAAGAACCCAGAATTCAATGGGAAAAATAAAAAATGAGGTGCTATTGTACTTTTATAAACAAAGGAAGTGCTTGTGATAGGATTAACTTGGGCAGTGTGGGCACTTGTCAGTACCCTCGAGGCTCCCCATTGACTTGGCTGTCTGGATCCTTCAAGACCAGCTCAGTTCCTAAGCAGTTACTTTGCCCCTTTGAACCTTAGTTTCTTCAGCTGTAAAATGGCAATAATGCTTGCTTTTTAAGTTTGTAATTATGTGAGATAATGAGAGTAAAACATCACCTTTTGTCTGGCTCATGATAATTGCTCAATAAAACTGAGAATTACAAATCAGTTCTCAGTTCACATGGAACTTCCTCTGGCAAACCTCCTCTGAATCCTTCCCCAACATCTGCAAACAGGCTCAGAGGCTGCTTCTGCAATATTCCCACTGCTCTCCATTATATTATCGTATTCTAATTTTCAACAGGTCTATCTCAATAGTAGTGGTTCTCAACCTGGGGCCATTTGTCCTCCCACGGAACATTTGACAATGTCTGGAGGCATAATTGATTTTCACAACTATAGGGGGAAGGTTGTTATTTGTGTTAGGTTCATCTGTGTGGATGTTCTCTGGTCCCCCAGTTCCCAGTGTCAAGAATGAGTACTGGTACCAAGTTGAGCCTATGACGGATGGATCACAAACACAGAGCAACTTAATACAAACAGTTTATCACATAAAAGAAAGATTGAAAGTAAAGGAAGCTGTACAAAAGGAAAATACGGTCCAGAGAGAGTGGAACAGGTCAGTCTCCAGGAGTGGAGAAAGACCCTGAAGTTTGAGCACGGTTCCTTTTATAAGCCCACTAGTTTGTCCTGCCTCTTTTCCCTTGCAGGATTGGTTGCTGCTTCCTGCCTTTGGGGGTGATTGACAGGTTGGTGTTATATAACAGATCACATGACAGGTTACATAACAGGGGAGGTTATACAACAGTTTCCCTTCCGTTCCTACATATGTGTCCAGTATATTTCAACTTTTGACTCTCTGACTGGATTAGAGATTTCATGAGGGCAAGAACTATGAGTTCTCATTCTTCTTTAGCTATTATAGTGATGGAAATCTCTTAGAATTCTTAGCAATTCCTTCTGGAATAGAACAAAATGAAATAGAATAGATGATACCTCTCAGATAAACTAAATCAATGGAATAATAAGAAGGTCACCTATGCTTCTAATAAATAGTGTTGACATCCAATTCTCAGATAATAAAACTGATACTTGGATGGTTTAAAAAATTTGGCCAAGATCATATAGCTTAGAAAGTGCAGACTACAGGAATCAAACTCCTATATGTTTATCCACGGGAACCAAAGTCAGATTATGTTGATCTTCAAACAATGACCTTCATTCTACTTCATCCATCATAACCCAGTGAACAGATTCCAGTGTAGCTTAATTGCCATAGTAACTTGACATTATAATATCAAAATATCAAGTGGGGGCTATAATAACTTATAGATTTTTTACAGTTTTGCTTTTTACAGAAGTTTAAGGGATTAGACAATGATAAGAGCTCTCTTGTAATTAAAAAAGTTATCAGATTGTTGTGGAAAGGGCACTGATCTTTAGGGCCGTAAATTCTTGCTCCACTTCCCAACTCTGTGCTTTAGAAAGTCTGTAAGATTCAGTTGCTAAAATCAGGAAACCAGATTAGGTTATTTTTTTTATTGTTAGGGTTCCCTAGGAAGACTCTGAGGTAGAGATTAATATCCAAGAAATTTATCAAGATATACTCTTGGGAACAACAACCTATGGAAGGAAGGGAAGGAAATTAGAGTTGGGCAGAAGGAGATGTTGAGCTGTAATGCAATCTCAATATGGCCTCAGACACCTGATGGGAGCTCTGAAGCTGGGATGGCACTTCCTAGGTATCCCAAGCTAGGGGAGAAGAGGGGAAACTGGGCATTTATACCTTCATGCCAGTAGTTGTTGGATGACAGATGCTTCACTTTGGACAAGCAGACTCTCGTTACCCAAAGCAATTCTGAGAAAGGTAGACAGCTAAGAGCTGACAGAGGCACTTCAAAAGCTGGGAAATAAGTGTCTTACCCTGGCGGGGGAATACCAGAGTGCCCCATACAGTAACCACAGTAACCACTAAGGTACCTTCCTGCTCTGGCACTCTGAATCTTAGAAGGTGACATTATGAGGATTAGCCAGATAACAATGCTAAGTGAAAAAATTAAAATGTCTACATCTCACTAACATCCCACAGAAAGCAAAAATTTAAAGAAGATACTGGGGGTGGGGTAGAGTGCTGTAGAAATAAATTTAAAATACTTTTTCTTATTACTGGCTTTCAGACAAAAAATTCTTAGCGTTCCAAGGAAAGTAATGCTTTTAAATAAATGCTATTCATCAAACCTATTGATATAACTCAGGGGTTGGCAAACTTTTTCTGTAAAGGCCCAGATAGTAAATAGTTTAGGCTTTGTGGGCCATACAGAAAAAAGAATAAATAAGAATGAAGCATGCCTACGAGATCTAGAAAACACCCTCAAAAGGGCAATTCTAAGTTATTGGACTTAAAAAGGGAGTAGAGAAAGAGATTGGGATAGTTTATCCAAAGAAATAATAACAGAGAACTTTCCAAACCTAGAGAAAGATATCAATATTCAGGTACAAGGAGGTCATAGAACACCAAACAGATTTAACCCAACAAGACTACCTCAAGGCATTTAATAATCAAGCTCGCAAAGGTCACAGATAAAGAAAAGGTCCTAAGAGAAGAAAGAAAGAAGAAAAAAAATATATATATATATATATGTTCCAAGACATCTGGCAGCAGACTTCTCAGTGGAAACCTTAAAGGCCAGGAGAGAGTGCCATGACATATTCAAAGCACTGAAGGACAAAAAACCATAAACCTAGAATATTATATCCTGTAAAATATCCTTCAAACATAAAGGAGAAATAAAGACTTTCCCAAACAAAAGCTGAGGAACTTCATCAACACCAGACCTGTCCTACAAGAAATGCCAAAAGGAGTTCTTCAATCTGGAAGAAAAGGACGTTAATGAACAATAAGAAATCATCTGAAGGTATACAATTCACTGGTAACAGTAAGTACACAAATACTGAATACTTTGTGCTGTAATTATGCCATTTAAACAACTTATATCTTTTTTTTTTTTTTTTGAGACAGAGTCTCACTCTGTTGCCTGGGCTAGAGTGTCATGGCGTCAGCCTAGCTCACAGCAACCTCAAACTCCTGGGCTCAAGTGATCCTTCTGTCTCAGCCTCCCAAGTAGCTGGGACTACAGGTATGAGCCACCATGCCTGGCTAATTTATTCTATATATATTTTTAGTTGTCCAGATTTTTTCTTTCTATTTTCTAGTAGAGAAGGGGTCTTGCTCTTGCTCAGGCTGGTCTCAAACTCCTGACCTTGAGCGATCCACCTCCCTCGGCCTCCCAGAGTGCTAGGATTACAGGAGTGAGCCACCGCGCCCGGCCAAAACAACTTGTGTCTTGAATAGGAAGACTAAAAGACAAAACTATCAAAAATAACTTCAACAACATCTTGAGAGATAGATAATATAAA
>CAUYSK010088788.1:0-21400 GCA_963575035.1 Avahi laniger | reverse complement strand
TGTTGCCCGGGCTAGAGTGCCGTGGTGTCAGTCTAGCTCACAGCAACCTCAAACTCCTGGGCTCAAGCGATCCTCCTGCCTCAGCCTCCCGAGTAGCTGGGACTACAGGCATGCGCCACTGTGCCCGGCTAATTTATATATATATATATATATATATATATATATTTAGTTGTCCAGATCATTTCTATTTTTTTTTTTTAGTAAAGACGGGGTCTCGCTCTTGCTGGGGCTGGTCTCAAACTCCTGACCTTAAGCGATCCACCTGCCTCGGCCTCCCAGAGTGCTAGGATTACAGGCGTGAGCCACCGCGCCCGGCCTCTATTTCATTTCTTATGTCTAATAAACCACTAAGTCTATTCTGCCTCCTAAATTTCTCTTCCATTTGGCTCAAATTCCATTACAACTGCTCTAGTTTAGGTTCTTATCATTCCTGACCTGAAATATTGCAAAACCTTACAAGTAATGTTCCTAATATTAGGTCAGTGAGGACCGAATGAAAACAACGTAAAAGCACAGTCCTTGGTATGTAAAAGCTCAGAAGATGGCAGCTATGGTCCTGTTCTTCTCAAAGCTACATTTGACATGTTTGGCCCACGTGACCAATAACATTCACATGTGTAACTTGCTCTTTAGGGGACACACCCAGATTGATAGAGCCCTCCCTTCCATTTTGTGGCTAGTCCTGGTATTACATCATGCTTGTAATCACAAGTCTTAACTGTACATATTAGCAAAAGTTGCCATTAACAACCTGGAATTTACAAGACAGGCTGTGAATTGGATGTAATTTTTTGTGCTCTATTTGTATCTCTATCCTCACTCATCCCTTTCTCTCTCACCAAAAAAAGCATACTGGGATGCAGATGCAAGTGAATGAGAATAAAATTAGAGAGATAATCTCAACTTGCTTTAACTTATTAAAAAAACAAGTAATGTATAAGCTGTGATACTTTATTATTAGTAACTTTACTTAACATACCTTATAACTGATCATTACAAAGTTTATGGCAGACTCTACGGATGAGAATCACTGTTCTATGGAGTACACTTTAAAAAGGAAAGTCTGAGCACTGCACTGCTTAATGTTTTAACAGTTCCACAATACCCAGAATAAGCCCACAATCCTGAGCATGAGCCACAAAGCCTTTCACAATCTGGGTTCATCAGCTACCCTTTCCTGTGCACCCTGCACTAGTCGCATGGAAGGACCCGCCTAGAGGCATTCTGCTACTCTCATGCTATCATCACTACCTATAAACACGTGCTGCTCCCTCAGCTTGCGATGAACTACATCCTTCTGCTCCCAAAATCTGCCTGGCAAACTCCTTCGCTGCTTCTAGAAAGCTGTGAGCTTCCTGAGATCAGGAATTCTATGTTTGTCACATCTTTAATCTCTAGGGCCTTCATGTATTAAGTACATTGTGGGTGCTCAATAAAGGAAGTACAAAGGAAGCAGGTACCCAGAAAAATGAATTATCTGGTTTAAGAAATTTTATTGTTAGAAAAAGGTAAGGACTAACATTTCATTCTAAATGCAGTTATAAAACCAAATGTTATCTACACAGACATTAAACTGGTCAGCTGAAGCTTCATGATCTATGCCAACAGAATCCATGTACATTTTTGATGTGTTCTACTTACTTATATAATCACTTCAACTAAGCGTCCACCCCTAAGAAAAATCAGTAAGCATTTTTACTAATATGTATCTTCTTTATATCCTTTATGTTTTTCTTATTTTGAAGTGGAAAACTGTACTTTTTTTTAAAAGAAGAATTTTCTATGAATAAAGTGAAAGTAGAGCAGAGTTGGAAAGCAAGTCAGTGCTATTCAGGGGATGGCAGATCTTCCAGTGAGAAGGGCTCTTCAAATTGATTTCAAGCAGATGCTATAAAACTATGCCACTGTTTATTGTGAAAAAGATGAGATCCCTTTCTTTATAACATGAATCAAAAATAGAACATGGTGTAATTATTCTAGAGAATGAGGGTTTTGAAATCAGATAATTTAGTTCGAAGCACCCACATGTTCCTGGTGTGTTACCATGGACAAGTTCATACTGAAATTCTGGGCCTTGGTTTCTTTCTGTGAAATGGGGATACTACCACCTATTTCACAGGGTGTTATGAGGATTACATGAGCTAATTTAGGTAAAGTGCAGTGTGAGGCACACAATAGACAGACAAATCATAAAGACTATCATATTATTATCTGTCATGTTCGTCAGTAAGAAATAGCTTTAGATGCAGATAGATAATAAGGCCAAACCAATGTCATCTGGGAAAGAAACAAAATAATTGGTCTATTTTTGAGTTCAAGTTATTTGGTAACATCACTTCAACATTCTAATTTTTAAACAAAAGTTTCTAACTGATGGTATTTCTTCTCACTATGAATTATGAAAAATTATTTTCTCAAAAGCTAGTAACTGGAAGCCATTCTTACCTTTGCTGTGTCTGAAACAGAATTCCAGTAACCACCACTGAGTGAGAATTTTCCACTACCTATTCGTGCCAATATTTCCTCTGGTGTATCATCAGGACCATTTGCAAACGGAGTGTAACTAATGTATAATAAAATGAAAATGTTAGTGAGCAAAATTTCTTATTTAGTTGGTAATCTCTATATTTATTGACAGTGTCTAAAAGTACTCTGAGTAATTTAGTTTATGTAATGTTTTACTCAAATCTACCAAAGAGGAAAAAAAATCAATAAAATGAAGTTCCATAAAGCACCAGGTCAAGGTTTAGGATATAAAACATTAGACTTAATATACAATAATATAAATATTTTAAGATATGACACATTATAAAGTATTAAAAACTAGTGTATTTTTTGACATAACAAGAGTATAAAAGAGGTATGGAAAAAATAAATTTAACACTTCACAATATTAATAACTGGTACATTATTAAAAAATCTGTAATGATATAGCTATAAATGTGGAATACAGGATTGTACATATTAGACAGATGAGAAAACATAGAAAGATACAACAACATATGGATTAAGAAAAATACCTAGATTATCTAAGCAAAATAAATGCTTAGAACACATGGTACATACTCACCCGGTAAGCATTGTATAGAGAAGGACACCGAGACTCCATATATCACAAGCAGCATCATAGCCTTGTCGCTTCAAAACCTAGAAAAAGTGAAAAATTAGTATTACCAGACCATTGTCTTTTATGCATATTTGGATAGGCTGTGAACTGAATTCTATCTCTCAAATCAAATGCCTATAAGAAAAACTTCAACAGAATATGATTAACAAATAAGGCAATATATTAATCTTATTCTAGAAAATTCTACTACTAATTCACATATATAAAAATTTAATTTTGGTATTCAAATGAACACTTATTGAGTACTGTAGGCACACAGAAGACTATAAAACAAAATGAAGTTTCTTATTTTACTGAATTTATATTTTGCATGGGGCTACAGAAATGGTTACAAAAAACAATGTTTTTAAGAACACGCATAACCTAGCACAAATGATATAGTGCAAGATAGTACTTTTATGTATAATTTGATTCACTCAAGCATTTAATAATAACCAAGTATTATCAAGCATCAGCTATGATAGATACAAAAGTCCCTAATTTCCTTAAAACAATCAGGAGCTGGCAGGGGAAATAAACATAGAAATAGTTAACAATTCAACATAAGTATTGTAACAAAACCATGTCTGAAGTGCTATGGGTATAAAAATGAGGAAGCAATTTATTCTTGATATGGGGAGAGAAGGAAGGATAGAGGCTGGCTCACTTGTACTGGACCTATAAGTAAGAGTTTAGTAGGCAAAGGGAGGAGGTGGGGGAGGGTAGAGGACATTCAAAGGGCAGAGGCAAGAGAGCACAGCAGGCTTAGTGATAGGCAGGAAGTTCAGTGTGGCCAGAACTTAAGGTACAGAATACTACAGAGATTGAAGGGCTTTTATGACATTTTGTTAAGTAATTTAGATTCTTCTCCTGTAGGCAATCAGATGTCATTGAAGCATTAAACAGGAAAATAAAGGGCAGGCATTTTATCCTAATTATTTGTTCAGTAAGTCTTCAATTAAATCATGTTATAAACTATTTTATATTAAACATAGCAAATGAGTTTTTAAACATACTGAAATGCTGCAAGTAAACTCTCTCACAATTACCTCTGGTGCAACAAAATTTGCAGTATAACAAGGAGTCATGAGAAGACCGTTTTCTGCTCTCAGCTGTTTTGCAAAGCCAAAATCACAAATTCGAATAGATTCTGGATTACCAGATTCATCCACATAAAGAATGTTGCTAGGTTTCAAGTCTCTGTGAACCACCTAATTGAAATACAAATTATAAGAGTTAACATTAACAATACATTTCCATTACCGAAAGTTCTTTATTCACAAACTGTCAAGCAATGTACTTAACAAGATGATGAGTGCTGACCTGAAGTTATCCCAACATTATAAAATGCTGGTAATGTAAAGCGTAATTCTCTAACATAGACCTGGAGCAAGGAGAAGGAGGGAGAAAGAACAGTATTTACCTTCCTCCTCTTTGTCCAAATGAGTAATAGGTTTAAGGAGAAATGCAAAGAGCAATAACCTCTCCCTCCAGGTTATCCACTCATCTAACAGTATTTATTGAGTGCCTATCATGTGCCAGGGTATTATATAACAAGGTGAGGATACTGTGATGATCAAGACCCATAAGATCCTGGTCTTTCCATGCTAGGAGCTTACACAGTAGTCAGGGAGGCAGGGAATGGACAGGCTGAGAGATGAAGCAAAACTAGGGAGGTCAATTTAAATAGTGTGGTCAGGGAGGATCTCCAGAGGAGGTAACATCTGATCCAAGAGTGAAGAACAGAATGAAGAAGCCATAAGAACAGCGTGGGAAAGTCATTCTAAGTAGAGGGAACAGCACGTACAAGGCATACACACAACAAATAAGAGTTGACAGACTAAATGGAACAGACATGGCATTTAGGAAGAAAAAGGAAAAATTAAATCTGGACTTTGTTTCAGGTATCGCTTATTTGATATACAAGCGAAGATGTCAAACACACAAAAAGATACCTTTTTAAAAGAGTTTTATATTATTTTCCTCCTTTAATGACCTACTTGAATACAGTAGTCCCCCCTTATCTGTGGAGGATATGTTCCAACACCCCCAGTGAATGCCTGAAACTGAGGATAGTACCGAATTCTATATACACTATGTTTTTTCCTATACATACCAATGGTTTGATTTATGAATTAGGTACAGTAAGAGATTAACAATGACTAATAGTAAATTAGAATAATAAAAGTTATGTCAGTGTGGTCTCTCTCTCGCTCTCAAAATAACCATAATATTTTCAGACCATGGTTGACTGTGGGTAACTGAAACCACAGAAAGCGAAACTGCAGATAAGGGGGGACTATTAAACTTCTTTTATCATAAGCTTCTCTAACCCTCGTTTTTAGACTTAAGTGTTTTCTTCCATCACCAAAGTCTAAGTGTATGTTCCAATCAATCAAGTTATAGTTCCTAACATCCAGCACATTACTTCTCCATTATTTCTCCTAAAATAGTTTCCAAGACTATTTTAAGGACTAATTACTGATGAAGTATTGGGAAAAGAACATGGAAGATGACTGCATAAATTCTTCAGCGAATACTGAGTTCTACTAATTTCAAGGTACAATACACTAGGCAAATCTTGACAAGCCAGAAGTTAGGAAGCTCTAGCATTAATACATTCCCCTTTTTAAAAAATTTCTCTTTTTAATTTTTTTTCTTTCTTCTTACCAAGTTGTGATTTGACAGAATTAACACATTCTATTTGTTGGCTTTTAGGGGCAAAGACGAACTGAGAACAATGCACTGAAATTGAACTTAAGAAGTAATCTTTTGTATACATATCAAAACATCACATTGTATACCATAAATATATCTGATTTTTATTTGTCCACTAAAAGAAATTTTTAAAAAGAGGCAATCTTTTTTTTTTTCTGGCTTTCCATCCCTCTTTATTCCTCTGCTGTTCTCCTTTCTTCCTTCTCACCCCTCATTTTCTCCTTTCTCCTCTTTCCAGCCCAGATTTCCCCTCTCTAAAAATATTAATTCTTTTGCTGTTTACTAAAAATCTGTATGCAGGAAGAAATGAAGAAAGCATCCACCCAGCCAGAAGCCAGATGACTACCTGGCCCCATTTGTTTTAAGGATTTCGTTTTATATGCGAATACAGGATTCTCTGGTTTTGCTTCTAACTTGAAGTGGGCCTGGTTTTCAAGGGTACAAGGTGACCTAGCAGAAATGATATTATGTTTTCTAGGTCAGAAGATTTCATTCACTTTTTCTTGGAAAGCCTAAGAGTATGATATAAATAAGCTAGAATTTGAAGGTAGCACTTCAAGCTCAATGGGAGAAGTTTATGTAGAGGAGGACCAGTAGGATAATTAACACAATGACTGCCACACTACAAAATAAATTTTTTTCTTTGGGGCCATGGTATTTTATTATGAAAACAGAATAAAAATTTCAAAAACAAAGCGATCCTTTCTAATTTAATGAAAAATTCTTTATTTTTTATTGTTTTCTTTGCATGAGTTATATGCAACGCAATCCACATTTTTTAGAATTAAATTGTCAATATTAATTGTAACAATAAGAACATCAACAAGATTTTCACAAACCAACTGCAGGATTTTGCTTCACGAGGCCCCGGGCTCAAAACTAGCGTGAGTTAATACAACTCACATGGCAGTCAATCTGTTAAGCTAATAGTAGTTACTCTCCATTACATGCATAAAGTAACTTCTATCTCTACCTTTGTAATTTTAGCTTAACCATTGAGAAAGAAAAAGAAAAAAGGTGTGCATACGCACATATATATTAAATGTTAAAAAGACTTACCCCTTGTGCATGAAGATATTCAACGGTTTTGGTTATAGTGAACAGGACAGCACTGGCCTCTCGTTCAGAGAAAAACTTCTGTCTCAGAATTTTATCCAGCAATTCACCCCCTTTCATAAGTTCTGTTACTACATACACATATTTTCCATCATCATATACCTATAAAATTCAACATCAAAATGTAAAAACTTATTTGAAGCTTTACGTGTGCCCAAAACAAAGTTTAGCATATTAAAGAGAAACTAAAATTCATTTTATGTTCATGAAAAGATTTTACTTGTCACGACCAATGGAGGATATAAAATTTTCAATTTTATACATGTAAGAATATTAAAATAGGGATTGATGGGATTGAATATCAGAAAAATATCCAGTAATTTCCTTCTGTGGAACTTAATTCAGGGCAATCCAAGTCATAGTATATGAAGCGGCATTGAACTTTTGCTCTTAGGATTCATTCCTCTTCTGGATCTTTTTTTTTTGTTTAAACTATTGATGAAGGCGGGGACTGGCACGTTCCTGTGATTTTCCTGGAATTTCTGCAGTGGCAGAACTTCTGTATACCCAGAATGAATTATTCTGGTTTTGATTAAATTAAAAGACAAGTTGTAGACAACAATTTAGCAGGAAGATTAAGGAGCAAAGAGAAATCATCCAAATACGCAAAAGCACACTAGTGAACTCCTAATGTAGAAATGGAAAGCTCACTGATATTTTGGATTTGCACTCTGGGCAATCTCTAACTAAAATAATCTCTTTATTAAACTTCAGTCCTTTTTATTTCCCCCTCACCATAGAGTTACTGAAAATCTTTATTTAGCTCCATAAGAAGTACCAGGTACTATACAGGTATGTGCCAGGGCCCCAAATATGGAGAGAACAAGGTACCTATCCTCAAATTTTTTTACTGCAGAAGGGAGCAACAGACATAAATAAGAGTAAAAAAAGTGTTGTACATGATGTACTAAAAGTCAGGAAAATTTTAGAGACTTTGGAATTTGAAATGAAGGAAGCAGCAAAGATGTAAAAAAAATAGTGACAGCTTAGGGAGTTTCCAAGGCAAGGCTCAGAAAGTATTTTCTATACTTCCTTTTTCATTTTTTTGGTTGTATTCTTGGAGATTATGTTACTTAAAGAGTCACTTAAATTAAACAGCTTCACATTTTAATGTGACTAAGTTAACATTCTCCATCTAACAATGGGCAGTCATAAATTAATCTGAGGAAACTGGAGTTTTGACAACACCCAGGTGTGGCCTTTGAACCTATGTGAGCATCCCTTGTGCATGAAGATATTCAACAGCAAGAGAGGACTTAACACCGCGTAGGGAGTTCACACCCTTTGCCAATACTCCGCTATAATAAAAGCCTTAAAAGCCGGGAGACACACAGGTAGCAGGGTATCGTGACAGCCCAGGGAAAGGATATCTCACTTATCCTGGGGGTGGTGATGGGCAAGGCAGGGCTGGCTTCCCAGAGGAAGTAGTGCCTTAGCAAAATCTTAGATGTGTGGTAGTCAGTCAGGCAAAGAAGAAGAGGAATGATGTTCACAACTGAGGGAAGCGTAATTCAAAGAGTCGCATGAGAAAATGAGGCACACTCAAAAATTGTACATACTAGTGCACGAAGCATAAGGTGTGTGAGGAAGTGTGTGTGAAGAAGAAAACTACCACAGAGGAAGGCAGGGGCTTAAGGGGCTGGGGAGTATGAATTGTAGGCAGGGAAGTTACATGGGTCGATACGGACGTTAGATCTCTCTGGCAGTAATGTGGAAAACAGTTTGGGGACTCTATGGAGGGTGAGACTAGTCAATCCTGAATATTAATTAACAATAATATTAATATTGAACATTTGGGTAAATGTTCAAATAAATACAGATACTAAAAGCAATAATGTCAAAAATACTTTTCTTCTTAAAGCAAAAGTAGAAAAATTAACTATTTAAACATTTTTCTTGATAAATGGAATTATGCTATATACACTGTTCTCAAATATAACTTTCAAACTTACTGTATTGAGTTGTCTACCATATGATGTTTGAAAATACAGTATTCCAGACGTAAGTTAGACAACTGATTCAAATGATCCATGTTAAAGAATCTACTTACATCCTTTAGAGTAATAATGTTTGGATGCTGTCCATAACGAAGAAGAATTTCAATTTCTTCTGTTGGGTCTCTCTTGCTTTTATCAATAATCTAAAAGGCAGACATTTATCATAAAATTTCATCAACTATACAGTTATAAACCTTAATTATTATTATTATTATTATTTTTTTTTTGAGACAGAGTCTCACTCTGTTGCCTGGGCTACAGTGCCGTGGCATCAGCCTAGCTCACAGCAACCTCAAACTCCTGGGCTCAAGCGATCCTCCTGCCTCAGCCTCCTGAGTAGCTTGGACTACAGGCACACGCCACCATGCCCAGCTAATTTTTTCTATATATTTTTAGCTGTCCAACTAATTTCTTTCTATTTTTTTGGTAGAGACGGCGTCTCGCTCTTGCTCAGGCTGGTCTCGAACTCCTGAGCTCAAACAATCCGCCTGCCCCGGCCTCCCAGAGTGCTAGGATTACAGGTGTGAGCCTGGCCTAAACCTTAATTATTTACAGCTACAGATTTTAGGTATTACCATATGTATAATATATACTATATATACTGATAAGCTATTCATCAATCAGTTTTATTCAACTACCTGGCCAGATTGTTTGTTTAATTCGAGAGCCAGTCTTTTTTTTTTTCCCTGAGACAGAGTCTTGCTTTGTTGCCCGGGCTAGAGTGCTGTGGCATCAGCCTAGCTCACAGCAATCTCAAACTCCTGTGTTCAAGCGATCTTCCTGCCTCAGCCTCCCCAGTAGCAGGGACTACAGACGTGTGCCATCATACCTGGCTAACTTTTTCTATTTTTAGTATAGATGGGGTCTCACTCTTGCTCAGGCTGGTCTCAAACTCTTGAGCTCAAGTGATCCTCCTGCGTTGGCCTCCCAGAGTGCTAAAATTACAGGTGTGAACTACCGCACCCAGCCAGAGCCAGTCTTGATATAGATGGCAAGGCTGTAAACTCTAATCCATGAGTCACATTCCCACCAGGTCTCTCCAATGTAAGTTTGTAGTAAGTTTAGGACTTAATAAAAATTCAAAAGCCTTGAGAAAAGATACCAAGAATATAGTTAACATATCTTTTTTTCCATCCCTGCTTCCATCCCTGTCTTAAACATTTGGGAACTGAGTCAACTTCTAACCCCTATCAATAGAGATAATTAAGAGCTAGATGTATCTATAACACCACCGCTAGCATCTGACTTCCTTTAATAAAATACTTCAATGGAATATCCCATTAGTCACAAGCTACTTATAAAAATTAATTACCAGTTAAGCAGAACATGTTTATTTTGAAGCTAGGCAGAAAGCTACACAGAAAACCACACGAAGAATTTTACTTGGCTGGAATTAAGTTTAATTATTATAATAAAGCCCTTTAAAATACTAATGTAGCTTTCTAACCCTTTTATGTCAGCTGCTTCTTAAAGATATTTCTCTTAATGTTTTAATCTGTTAAAGTAATATTATATTAAAAAGACAAATTTTGTTTTCAATTCATTCAAAAGGTGGTCTGAAACAAATTTGTTGGCCTTTGTATATTCAATTTTAAAACAACTTAGTAATTAATGTATTGCAATAAATACCCAAACACTCTAGCAACCTAGGAAAGAGGTTAAAACTCTCAGTATGAGCTCAATCTTCTATCTGAAATGGATTTACAGGTGATCCTTTAACAACATGGGTTTGAACTGCACAGGTCCACTTATACATGGACTTTCTTCCACCTCTGCCATCTGTGAGACAGCAAGACCAATCCCTCCTCTCCCTCCTTCTCCTCAGCCTAGTCAGTGTGAGGATGAAGAGGATGAAGAACTTTATGATGATTCACTTCCACTCAATGAACAGTAAATATATGTTCTCTTCCTTATGATTTTCTTAATAACATTTTTTCTCTAGCTTACTTTATTGTAAGAATACAGTAAAAAATACATATAACATACAAAATATGTGTTAATTATTTTACCAGTAAGGTTTCTGGTCAACAGTAGGCTATTAGTAGTTAAGTGTTTGGGGAATCAAAAGTCATAAGTGGATTTGACTGCGTGGGGGTCAGTGACCCTAATCTCTGTGTTTTTCAACAGTTGACTGTAGTTGTAAAGCAGTCCTGTATTTGGAGAACAGGGAAGACAAATATATAGGTGCTCACTGTAATCAACTGCAAATGATAGTGTGGAATTAGGCAAAAGGGTAATTTAGAGGAGAGGTATATGGAATAGACATGCCAATTCTAGAGATGATCTGGGACTAGTCTTCTGAAAACCAGAACACACTGGGAGGTGTTATTTTTGACAACATTGATCTGTTAATCTGAGCCCAGCTTATATCTATACTTGTGCTTGTGGACCTCAAAAATGTGGTAATTTCGGTAGAATCCAGCTGTGTTGATATTGGTTTTATGGTTCTAATTTAACTCACAAGAATCAACAAATAACCTTAGAGATATTCTCAAGGCTTTGGGTATACCGCTTCTGGTTCCTATAATCCAAAAGGACCTTCAGGACATTTCTGCTTTTTTTGATGTGTTTATGGAGGCAAGATACATCCTTAAACTGACCACCAAATACATTATTCCTTTTTTCTCCTTTTATGTAAGCAATTTGAAAATTTCTATGTATCCCAGATTTCAATAAGAGCAATGAATAGGAGAATAGCAAATTAAATGTACTGCCATGGTTTATCCTTATATCTAACAGAAAGCCTTATAGACATTGATGACTTTTTAAAGCAATTACATCCAAGTATAGAATAGTGATAACAATTAATGTCACTCTCTCGCTAGCTAAACATGAGCTGCCCATATTTATTAACTAGTTCTAAGGTTCAAGATAAGTTGAAACCTTTAGATATTACTTGAATTGCTTGAGATTGGAGAGCATAGGTTTTTATTCCAAGGAGTGAAAAGGCAGAGACTTCAGTATAGGATTTGTTCACTTATAAGTAAATGTTTGAAATTCGAACTTCATCACAGAGAGAGGTGCCTTGGTTTTGGCTTAGAAAAATATGTCTTAGAATATCTGATGAAATTAAAACAGTTAATGGTAATAAATTTTATGATAGTAGTTTTTGTTCCCAGATCCTTTTAGATGTGAAGAAAGGTATGAACATTTTTGCCAGAAAAAAGGTAAACACACAAATCTTGGCACACAATTTTGAGGAATTTTCTGACACTCTGATCATAAAATGGGGACTTTTGAGAGTAAAGGGGATGCTTTAAAAATCATGTGAGGTGCGAACTGGTACTTTCGTGGACACACTGGATGTATAATCACCTTACCTTTAACCCACAGGGAAATCCATGGTTCCTGATTAAGATCTCTGAAGATAACTAGCCAGATATTTAAATTTACCTTAATTTTTCATAACAAAGGGCACTTTTACCAAAGAGAAGAATGTAATTTTTATCTGGTACTGACATGCATGAATAAGAACTGTTCAAGCTGCATTTTAAATTTAAAAATATTTACCTTCACTGCAAACTCCATGTTTGTGGCTTTATGTATACATCTCTTGCAAACAGAGTAGGAGCCAACTCCAATATCTTCTTTTACTTCATATCCATCAGTAAACTGAATACTGTTTCTGTGCAACTGCTACAAACAAAATTAGAAATTGATGAAGAGTTCTGTAATGCCTTTAGTGCATTTCACAATAGGGAAATCTGTTACTCGGCATGCATTGTTGATGTTAACTATAAACATAAATGAGTATCAGCCAGAATAAAAATGAGTCTTTATAGCACCTATTCTTCTACAAGTACATATTTTAGAAGTGTTTGCAATAAAATGTGTACTAAGAAATATGCCTTTCAAAAAAGCTTATGTTAAAAAGATAAACTGAATATGTACAACAGAAAAAGCAGAGCTATTTGATAAAGAACCTATAACTTTGTCTGTGATTTAGCCCCATTCCACTCCCCAACCAGTCATAGGTTTTTGAAGCACCTTTGCAAATGAGGAGAAATTGGAAACCTCTGGCATAGAAGGAAAAGATTTAGGAGGATTCAGTATTAGAATATCTGGATTCTTGTCTCAGATGCACTACTTATAGGCCATGTAACTTTGAGCTTGTGTTTTCTCAGAGAGTAATGGCGAGGATTAAATAAAAACAATGTATACGTTGCAAGCAGTATCTGTTATCATTTTGGACTTTTAGTAGCCATGCCCTCCTCTCTTCACCCTCAAGTCACAGCTTTATACAACTTCTGCTAAAGAAGCTGTTCGTGGGTTAGGGACTAATAACATACGGTAGATGACGAACAGCAAATTACTGGTTCTATAAACAGGCTGAGGTAAGTTGTGTTGCCCCTGGCTATACTGATATGAGACCTCCATGCCTACGAGCTTGGAAGGGGATAAAACTTGAATTCTATTACTAAGTTTGTAGTTTCTATGTTAAGTACAGAATTTATAATTTAAAAACCTGCCATACATTCGTGTGCTTGCATAGTAAAAGGGACAGTCTTTTTCAACATGAACTTTGTTTGAAAATCAGAGTTTAAATTGGTTTTCTAGAAAGTGGAAAGCAAGATGACTGACTCATGAAAAAAAAAACTTTAGAGCAAAAGCAACTTAATCATCAAGCAAATTCAAGCACTAATGATACCCTAAAAACAATTCACTGCTTCAAAAGATATATCTAGTTCCCTCTATAATTACAAACATTAATTAAATTTATCTTTCTATGATATTAGTATGAGAAGAAAGAAATCCAGTGGTTTCTACTACTTGTGTTCCTCTAACAATATTTAATTTACTAGTCCAATCTCCCGTTACAAACATACACCCACACCCCCCTAGAAACCTGCTTCTTCTATGGCTTTTATCTACTTTTTCTCCAACTCTGATGAACAGATGGGACAGAGAGGTAAGGGGGCACCCTAAGGCAGCACCCATGACCATTTCTTCCTAATGATGAAAGGGGCTCCAGAAGAACAAGAACATGAAACTTAGAAAACTTAAGATTTGAGTTTATTTTTATTTCTTATATCTTTCTGAGGCAGAGGTTGCCACACTATGGCTTGTAAGCCAAATCTGTTTTTGTAAATAAAGTATTACTGGACACAGCCATGCCCATTTGTTTATGTATTATCTAAGGCTGTTTTTGTGCTGCAATAGCAGAGTTGAGTAATTGTGACAGAGATCATATAGCCCATATAGCCTCAAATATTTATTGTCTGACCCTTTACAGAGAGTCTGCTAACCCTTGTTCTAAGGCATCCAGGAACTACGAGACCTCAATTCATCATAGCTCACCTGAGAGAGGCAGGAGATGAAACAAACCAGGCATGATAAACATTTTGAGGCACAAGAAAGAAGAGAGACAAGACAGTGATGTTTGTCTCAACTCTCTTAGAATCCTACTTTCAAGTAACATAGGTATGCAGGATTTTGGTTCTTATAACCTTTTCAATGACATATGGAAGAAATTTCTAAGAGTAACATTAATGATATAAAATATATTTTAAGCTGCTTGGAGTCAGCAGAAAAAAATCTAATTATTCACACAATAAGCTGTATCTTAAAACATCTCAAATTTAAAAGTATTTAGTCATCTGCTCACCTGAACAATTGAATGTACACCAACTGTCTGCATAGCTTGGCTTTCATCATCTGAGGTAATAGCAACAAAACTAAACCCCCGAAAAAGCTGATGTGCATTAGCACTAGGTGGAATGCCAGGTGAATCTGAAAAGAATAAGAAGATTCCTTTGAAAGGTAATTAAGGAATAAATGTTGACATTATGACTTTTCTCACTTATTCTGGAATTCTACTTCTCCGGTACTCAATATATACCTCTTGGCTGTTTAGGTTACTTTAGTGAGTCACTGTATCAGATCTGACCTGATCACTCACTGCCACCACAACTCTAACATCCTAGTCCCTCAGAGCCTAGAAAATAGCTAATTCATTTGAAGAATATATTAAACCAGTGAATTACCAGGATAATGGTATTTGAAATTAGCACCGTCCCAAAGAACTTCCTGGAATGACGGAAATTTTCTTTATCTGTGCTGTCTAATATGACAGCAGTAGCCACATACAACTATTGAACATTTGAAATGTGCCTAGTGTGACTGAGAAACTAAATCTTTAATTTTAATTAATTAAAATTTCATTAGCCACATATGGGACAGTGCAGCCCTAAGTGATAGCCTAACAACGTTATGCCTCCTAGTTGGGAGGGAGATAAAAGGTCGACCTATAGCAAATTCAGGAGATTAGAGGATAACATAATGAGTTATCCTGAAAAACATTTTCTGATTGAACAAGAAAAAGAATATACCCATTGTCTTATATATTTAGGGTTTCACATTTTCTCCTTACCTTTGGGAGTTTTTGCAGTAAACTCAGGATCAAAATAGAATGTATCTTCAGGCCTGCCAGTTGCAGGTTTAAAAGGTGGATGAATTTCTCTTCTATATAGTTTCTGGAGGACAAAAAAAAAAAGGACTTAGACATGGGTTAATTATAAAAATATATGTCAAGTAAGTTTTCATTCTATACTTACATTCCAGTCTATTGTTGAGAAAAATGAATGTCTTTTGATTTCTTCAACTCCATCTGGTCCTGCACCTATCAAAAATTGATTGGTAATTTTATTTCAAGGGAAATGTATATATATTGTTTAGTCTTTGCTATTAATACTCGTCAAAATATTTAATAATGCCACCACAAAAACAAATATCCACCCTCTCAAAAAAACCAAACACCAACAAACACACACAAGAAGACAAATTAATTAAAATTTTTTACCTAATCTGTTTGCAGGATTTCGTTTGAAAAGCATTCGTAAAAGACTCTGGGCTTCAGGACTCAAAAACTGTGGCATCCCAAGTTTGGCTCTAAATAATAAACCACATAATAAAATTTTATTTTTTGGAGGCATCTGTAGTTTTATTTTTAAATTTTTTTAAATTAAATTTTTTATTTTGGGATACTTATAGATTCACATTCAGTGGTAAGACATAATACAGAGAGATCCCCTATGCCATTTACTCAGTTTCCCCCCAATGGTAACACCTTACAAAACTATAATACAATATCACAAGGATATTGACATTGAGACAATCCACTGATCTCATTTAGATGGCTCTGGTTTTACTTTTACTTATTTGTGTGTTTAGTTCTATGCCATTTTATCATACGTATGGGCTCCTGTATGGATGTGTCACAGTTTGCTTATCCATTAATTTGTTGACATCTGGATTGTGTTTAGTTTCAGGCTATTATGAACAAAACTACTGTGAACATTCATGTATAGGTTTTTGTGTGAATACATAATTGAATTTTAGTCCATAATCTTCTAATGAACTTTTTCATTTTTCAGAATTTTGTAAGAACACTAGTGTGAGAGTAAGATCATCTGAGTCTTAGTTCTGGCTCTGTTACTAAGAACTTTGAGACCCTGGGAAAGTCAAACCCTTTGGGCCTGTTATCACTTTTTCATAAGCAAGGGGATTGGATGCTGGACCAATCGCTCCCAAACTGTAACCTTGGAACCCTTTCTCAAAAGGAATTTAAGAAACCCAACATTTAAAACTGTTAAGAGAACATGTGCTTCATATGCCACTTTTTCCTTCCCATTTCCCTTTAACTGCAGGGAAGGGGAATGGGTGGGAAAGAGGTTTGTGGAATACCAAAGACTCCATGGCACACAGTCTGAAAACCACTGGCCTGGGTGAGCTTGGAGGTCTGTTTCAGCTCTAATATATAATTTTATTCTTTTTCCAAACCTACAAATTAAAGAAACCAATGATCCTGTAAGTATGACAATAATAATAGAGCTGGGGAAAATGGCTAGCAGAGAAATTCTTATTTCAGAAATAGATCCATTTATTATTCAGTGAGTCGTTACTAAACTCCCATGTGCCAGACACTGTTAAGTGCTGAGGATACAGAGATAAAGATAGCTCCCCATGGTCAGTGGGGAAGATGGACATAGATACCCTAGTACATTAGGAGACAAATTCAGAAGGACATATGCAAAGAGTGCTAAGGGAACACTAATTTAATCCCATCTAATTTAATCCCATCTAATTTAATATGGGAGATTGTGAAAGGCCTTAAATGCTATCTAAAGGCTAAATTATTTGGCCAGTGCTCCCTCAAATTTTACTGAATAAGATTAATCACTCTAGATACTTAGCAAGAACAATAAAAAATATTTCATGGCCAAATAAGTTTCTAGAATGCTATCTACTACTTATACTTGTTGGACATATAGAATAAAATATACTGCATATAAAAAGCTGAGAAATCTAGAGTAAAGAAGTCAGTATTTTCTAAACATTTCTTTCTATCGCCTCTTTTTCAGAGACTATGAATAACATCTCGTACAATTAGGATTCTGTTGAACAAAACTGATGAAACACTGCTATATTAAGTAACAGGGATGTAGCACAGGTCTCAAAACAGTGGACTAACATAACCAGATATATTTTCAAGAAGGTAACTCCAAGGGTAGTAGACAACAATGTGGAGTGAAAGAGGTGGTAGGCATTCTATGCAGGAGCATGGCCCAAAAGTGTGGGTAAGAGGTCACCACGGCCTGAGCACTGTAAGCAGTACAATTTGGAGTAAGGGCTGAATAGTGAAATAGTTCTGAGATAAAATTTGGGCAATACTTGGTTATGCACAAGAGAGGAAGAAATCAAGAATGATTTCCAGGTTTCTGGCTTGGAAAGAGGGTACATGGAAATGCTAATTGGGAATATAAGAAGAGGATAAGAACAGCAAATAGACATAAAGTTAGTTTAAAGATGTTAAGTCATGTATGAGATATGTTTTGGGAGAGCCAGGCAGGTGAGTAAATGGAAATATAGCTCTGGTGCCTGGTAAATTCATGTAAGAAAGAGTGATTTGGGAGTAATTAAAATGTTGAGTAGTTATAGGAAAGACTAAGATCAGTCAGGCAAGTGAGTGGAGAGGGGAAGAAAAGCTTGCCAGAGCTTTAAATGTTCTTCTAGGTAGAAGAGCATTTAAAAGGTTCTCAGGAAAAGAATAATTTGGGCATTAAAAATAACAAATGCAATCGCTGAATCACACTGATTACCAAATCCCATGAGTTCTTTATAGTAAAACAAGAAAAAGTAAAGTCAAAACTAACATAAAACCCAACTCATTGGACACCACCCCCGCCGGAAGTAACTAGGGCTGTGACAATTGGAAACAATTAAGAAAAGAATTAAGTATTTATTCTGGTTTTTTTCTTGGATGAGCCTTATTTCAAGTAACTGGCCCTAGTTGATGAGGGAAAGTTCGTTGTTTCAGAAAATAACAGCTAATAAATGAGGAAGGAATAATAGTAACAGAAAATCACCATTTTTGAATTCCTTATAAAATAATTTTTTAAGTAATGATTATCAATGGATGAAACCATTAGATAAAAGCCTGACAGGGAATGTACAATGGAGAAATCAGCAGCAACCACTGAAACTTATAACTTAAAGTGGGGGCAGCCAGGTATTGTAAGACTGGTATAATGTAATAGGGAGCACACACTACAAGCTATGAAATAATCTTGCCAAAAAACTTTAACCAAAAATTGAACAGGGGAGCAAGTTAATAACAGAAGGAGAATAAAAAAGTTTCCACACTCCTAGGAAAAGACTAATTGTTATGTAACTATGGTAACAAGAGAAGCACCAGAATTGGTCTTAAATCCTTTCAACTGGTTTTAAATCCATTCATCTGGTCAAGGACAACTTGCGTGGTGAACACTTTTGCAAACCAACCATACAGTAACTGCTATTTGTCTCTGAAAATTAGCCAAACAGGATTGGACTCACTCCAATAAACACACCTGAGTGCCAAATGATCAACAGTCCCACCCAAATAATCACATTCTTACAGATGATGTCAACCCCACTTATGGACCTGAAAATCTGCCAGTTGAACTCCACCCTTTCCCAAAACCCTGTGCAAGATCAGTGATCTACTCTGATTAGAGAGACTCTCTCTACTGAATCAGCATCTCTCTCCTTTACCATGGTAAGCAATAAAATCAGCTTTATGCTTCCACCCCGACCCAGATACTGAGAGGTGGTCTCATCCTTGGACACGATAAATTCAGAAAGCAGAATTCTAGAAAACAACTGACCTGTTTTCTACAGGGAAATGGCAGGGGGAAAACGGGAGTAGACTGTTCTAGATTAATAGAAGCTTAAGAAATACAACCAAATGGAGTGTGTAGACTTGATTTGGATCCAACTGTAAAGATAGAGTTTTAGAGAAAAATCTGAAAAATTTGGTTAAGGATTGGTATTAGATGATACCTAAGCATTATTACTGGTTTTGTTAGATGTGGTTATGTAAGAAAATATCCATATTTTTAGCAAGGCAAACTGAATTAAGTAGGTGAGAAATGACATGTCTGGAATGCTTAAAGTATTTCAATAAAAAAGAAAAAGGAAAAAAAGGAATAGACAAAGCAAATATGGCAAAATCTTGATGACTCTTAAATCTGAGTGATGGGTATGTGTTCACTGTATTATTCTATTTCTGAGAATTTACGTTTGAAAATTTTATAATTAAAAAAAGAAAAACAGGCAGAAAGAAATGGTCAAGCAATAGAGACCAACAGAGGAATGGCTAGAGAGGCAGAGTAGATGAGAGTAGGAAAAACTAAGGAGGGAGGGAATGGCCAACAATGTCAAATATTTCTCAGAGACCTTCCTTAACTATCCTATCTAAAATGGCTCCTTTCCCCTGCCCCTTCCCTCATACATTAAGGGGTCACTATTAGAAAAGAATACCTTGGTTTTTTATCCCTATAGGTCCTGTTACTATGTGAATTTATTATATTTGTTTAAATATTAATTCCTTCTCTCTCCCACTAGAATGTAACCGCTGTGAGACCACTGAAAATCTTCTAAGTCTTATTCACACTGCATCCCAAGTATGCACAGCAAGAACTCGATCATCCGTTAATTGAATTGTGTTAATGAATGGTAAGGAGTCACTTTTCTGACAACGTGCCACTGGTTTTAGCAACCAGAAGACTACAGATAACTATAATGAGAGCAGTTTCAGCATAGTGGTGGGGATGAATGACAAACAGGCTGTGCAATAAAAGAAGCCAAAAAAGTAGTAACAGAAAGCATAGACTACTCTTTAAAGAGGCTTTGTGTTGAAAGGATGCAGGAAGATGGTGTAGTGACTTGAAAGGAAGGCCAGGTCAAAGAAAGGGTTTGGTTTTTTTCAACACTAGAAGTGTTTGTTAGCTGAAAGGAAGAGACCAAAGTAGATTAAGCGATAAAAGTTCAGTAATGAAAGTTCAGTGAACATTCATTTATGCAGCACATATTTTAAAAACTTTATTGTGTAGAATAACATAAAATGCCAAAAAAAGTCCCAAACAAACAAAAAGAAAACACTCAAAGTACACAGTTCAGTGATTTACCACACAGTGAATAGTCATCTAGCCAAGAAATATAGCATTGCCAGAACTCCTCATTTAATGTAACCACTTTCCTTATTTTGCCTCGGGCTTTTACCATCTAAATATGGACCCTAAAAACTATGTTTTAGTTTTGCTTGCTTTGTAAACTTTATAAATAGAATCATACAGTAATTATTCTTTTGTGTCTGAACTTCCTTTCCTCAACATTCTTGTGAGATTTATCCAAGTTGTTGCATTTAACTGTGGTTTGTTCATTTTCTTTGCTGTATGGCATACTACACCCATGGGCCAAAGGCCTCAGACTGTTTTTGTATAGCTCTTGAGTTAAGAACTGTTTTATGTTTTTAGAAGATTGGAAAAAAATACAAAGATGATTATGTGACAGAGACTGTGTGTGGCCTGCAAAATCTAAAATATTTACAGATTAGCAAATACAACAACTGCTGTATTTGACTGCATGAATACACCATCATTTATTAATCCATTCTACTGTTAATGATCCAGTTTCCACTTTTTTGCTTATTACAAATAATGCTGCTATGAACAGCTTTGTAGCTTCTTGATGTGCAAGTACATATTAGATTCTTATAAATTGGGTACATGTATAAAAGTGGGATAAGTAGATGAGTGTATACATAGTTTTTAGAAGATAATGACAAAAACTGCTTTATAAAGTGGTTATACAAATATTTATATTCCTTCTGGCTATGTATGAAAGTTGCCCCTGTTCCACACCCCACCAACATTTTGTATTGTCAGTCTTTTTAATTTTAGCCATTCTGGTGAGTATGTAGGGATAGCTCATTGTGGTTTTAATTTGCATTTTCTGATTAATGAGGTTGAGCATCTTTTCATAAGTCTTTTGGCCATTGAATATCCTCTTTTGTGACTTCCCTAAGTCTCTTGCCCATGTTTTTATTGAGTTGACATTTTCTTTTTTTTTTTTTTTTTTTTTTTTTTTTTTTTTTTTTTTTTTTTTTTTTTTAAATTGTTTAATTTAATTGAAGGGGGGGAGG
>CAUYSK010088785.1:0-13143 GCA_963575035.1 Avahi laniger | reverse complement strand
GGGTTTCTGTGACTAAAGCCTATTAATGGTATCATGGAGGTACTCTCGGGCTGGCTCCCCCAGAACGATGCTCTGCGTGGCGGCAACTGAGGTGGAAGAGGATCAGCACATGTACTCACTACTTTCTGAGTTGCTCAGTGCTCCAGGTTTCAGGGACCTATCCACCACAGGTGGCTTAGCTGGCCTTACAGTTGTGTTACAGTCTAAAGGCTGTGTGGATGAGATAGGTGAGGTGGGGAACACATCCAAGGAGGGCTTTTCCAAGTCAGGCACCAGTGGGCCTCCTAGGCCAGGGTCCACCTTCCCAAACTCCTGTACAATTTTCAGTCGCTCTTTTTCTAGCTCCTGGTTCCGGATCATCTCCTCAAAGGCATGGAACTGTTCCTGTTCCAATTGCTGCTGCTTCTGCTGTGCTATCCTCTGTCTTTCCTTTTCCAGCTCCTGCTGGATGGCCATGTTCCGGGCAAATTCCTCCGCTTCCTTCTTCTAGAGACAAAGAAAAGGATTTAGGCCCCTACATCACCCCTCAGATGCCTTCACACCTCAGGAGAACAAGGCTTTTTAGCAGCGAAATTTCCAAAATGTACTTCTGCTTTGGCCTGATTTCCTAATTCTAAATTCATACTTTCCTCAGTACTTTATATTCATGGAATACAGTCATGCCCCTTCCTGTCTGTATATCCATCTTCAAGGACAGTTAAAGTCCCAGTCCTCTCAATATCCGTCCCTCAATGATTCTACTCAGTGCATTTCTTCTTTACTGAAATCTTGATGCAACTTATTGTCCGTACTCCATAAGCTGCACCACATACGGTTTTATTCTCTAATTGAGTCATGTATATGTTCTGTATCCCAAGTAAGGCTGTAAAATAGAACCAAATCCAAACTTATACCTGATACACTGTGGGTCTCTAATGAATTTTTTTTAGAGATGGTGTCACCCAGGCAGGAGTGCAGTGGCACAATCACAGCTCACTGCAGCCTCGAATTCCTGGGCCCAAGGGATCCTCCACGTCAGTCTCTCAAGTAGTTGGGCCTATAGGAGTGTGCCACCACGTCCAACTAATTTATTTTTTACTTTTTAGAGATAAGGCCTCACTATGTTGCCTAGGCTGGTCTCAAACTCCTGGCCTCAAGCAATGCTCCCACTTCAGCCTTCTACTGAATTTTAACCCAAAATGAAGCCTCTAAAATTTTTCTGGTGATCAGTTCAATACAGAGTGACATTTTAAACTAATAAGAAATATTAAGTAATAATCTCCTTCATTAAACTTTTCACTCACTCAGTGCCTTAGAAATATACTCTTCATACCTATTCACCCCTCTGCTGATTTTCAACTTCAGAAACCAGAACAGAGCGCAGCAGACAGCTACACAATGACGTGTAAGTGCCTGCGGTGTGTATGCACATCTGGCCACTGGCGGTGCCCTGGGGGTTTTTCTGCATGCTTTACCTGACTCTTCCTAACAAGAATCATTAGAAAAAGGCTTGAAAAGTCAATTATTATAAACAGCTTCAGGTATCACCAAATGTGAATCAAACCTTCAAATTCTCTGATGGAGAAATGTATGTTTTGGTTAAAATTTTTAAAATTTTCCTTGTTCTTAAGGCTCTTACTCCAGATATAGCAGACAGGCAATAGATTTCCTATACCCCAACTCACCCTCTTAAACAAGTAGGCTGAATCTGTGTGAGAATCCTGAGCCTAAGCACTGGTGTTCTACTTTTTTGAGTTTCTGGCCTTTGTCTAAAATCACAGGACTGTTGAAATGTTACAATCCCAGAGCACAGCCAAGGAAACCAAAATAATTTTTTTTCTTTTTCTTTGCTGTTATTTACTGACCTTTTCTTCATTATACTCTGTATATTCTTTGGTGTATCGTTTTAATAGCTCTGCCTTAAGTTCTTCTGCCTTGGGAAATGCAATTTCCTTTAATTTCTGAGATAAAAACCAGAAAACAGAATTAGAAACAATGCCAGCTAAGTAAGAAGAGAAGACTTAAGTAAAGTTTGCAATGGCAACAATGTTTCTCAAAATGATTTAAAATACTCCCTACCGTACCATATGTGCAACCTCGTAAGTGTTCTGGTGAAATGGCCTTATCTCCTATTGCAGGATTTGATGTTGAGATGCAGAGACTGCTACTTTTATCTTGAAGTAAGACTGTGCTGCTCTGAAGCTTTTAGATGGGCAATAGTGAAAGTGAAGACCCACCTTTACTGTGTCTTTCTTTTCAGGAATGACAGCAGACTTGTAATCTCGATGCTTTGGTAGTTTCTCAATAAAAAGCCTGAGGGAACAGATCAAAATGATTATGATGCAAAGAAAATGTCCAAATCTCTGTAGGACCCTGAAGCAATGCAACTCTTCCCTTATCCTGCAGCTCCCAAATGAAGGGTTTCCAGGGGTGCAGGGGAGGGAGCAGCAGGCAGGGACCCTGCCAGACCATGGTCCCTTTCCATCTCTAGGCCTGAAAAGAGCCCCACAGTCTTCCTTTCTCCCAAACCAGGTGTGTGGCAGCAAGCATCAGACTTCTACAACAAAAGGATGGCGAGAAAAAAAAAAAAAGCCTTTCTTGTGCCCAAAAATGTACCTCCAAAGAAAGAGATCCTTTTCTTGTTATAATGTGACAGGCTTTCTAAGGAAAGGGTCTCTGTCACAAAACGTTCTTCAAAAAATAGTTTGGCAGCCATGGGAAGGAGGCTAAGAGAAAACCATGTTCCATTACTACTTCAAGCCCTATTGTGACCTTTGACTTTTTTTCCTTTGGAATTCATCTTCCTTCAAGAAAGAATATTCCTTTGCATCATACTTAGCATAGAAATACTTTTTAGCACATGTATTATATACACATAATATGTACATATTATACATGTATAGTATGCATTATGATCTTTTATGAAAAGTGCTTAGATAAATATAAAATGCTAGATTTTCTCCTTTGGTTCTTGTCCTTGGCTATAAAGCTCAGTGGGGAGAATAAACTGAATCAATTCATACACCTCTAACATTTATGATCTCTACTTAGAGACAGTGAAAACAAACAGAAGTCCAGTAACTTGTCACAGGAAGAAAGTGGCAGACTCAGAATGTCAACGCTAGCAGGCCAGCTCCAGAGCCTACTCTAATAACCACTACACCGTCCTGCTTCCACATGGCTCCTGGCATGTGTGGAACTGTTGGAGAGGTTCTGAACAAAGATCTCTTTTAATAAAATTAAGTTGCAATACATAGAAACTGAGATCCAAAACAAATAAACTGAGGGTAGCTTTCCCACAGCTCTAAAATACTACACTCTAGTTGGGATAAACTAACTCTTCTCCATTCTGTGCCCACGGAGTAGGAGTAAATGGAGGAGGAAGCCTCAGTAAGGGAAAAAGGAGATGACTCTCACCAAAACAAACCCTCTATAAATAAGCTCTCTTCCTTCAGTTCTATATTAGGTGCATGAAAATTCCATTTCAATTCTATTTGACAAGGCTCCTCAGGCAGGGATGAATTCTACAATCAAATGGTTTTAAAAATCTTTCCCTTGGGTTCATAAAAAAACTATAAAACAGTTTCCTTCAAGCTTATATTTAAAACGAGTAAAGAGTCATTTGTTCAAACCATAAAGTCCTGGAGAAGATATTAAGATGAATAAGATATAGTTCTTATATTCTACAGACATAATTCAGTAGATCTTGCCTTGGACCCAAAGACAAAGATGCATATCTTCTACCTTCGGCAGGCTGAGTGTGCTTTGCATTGAGGCCTGAATCTGCCAAGAAAGCAGCATGTCATATAAATACCACATTTTAGTTCACTGATGCTCCTGTTAGAGAACTGGGCTGTAAACTTCCTGGGGCCAGAGATTTCTGTGTTTAATGCTTCTTTTATACTCCTCTAAAGCCAGCACAGTGCCTTGTATAAGGAGGCACTCAATAAATATTTGATGAATGAAATGGTCTTAGCCTTTGTGTGAGTCAAGTGAAGAAAAGTGTAAAAAAGTGTATACGGTATGGTACTTTATGTGTAAGAAAGGGGGGACATTATACATACATATGTATATAACAAGTCTTCAACAGTGTCGACAAGTTCTTCGAAACTGCAACTTTAAGTGAAATGACATATAAGGAAACCAGTTTCCTCACGGGCTAATTGACACACACAAAAGTTAAGATCCTATGGTCTGGTCATAAACACACCACTAAACTTTTAAATGTAGACCCAAACACTTCTAATATTAAACACTGAAGTAAATGTGAGCTATACATACATTTAAGAAGATTAATAAAAACAAGAAAGATCACTATTTACCCACTTATTCCATTTCGGGGTCACAGGTGGCCAGAGGCCACCCCGGCAGCTCAGGACACAAGATGGGAATCAGCCCTGGACAGGACCCATCCCAGGATGCACTCATACACACATTGACACTCAGACTGAGAGCATTTTGTTATGCCAATTCACCCAACATGTACATCTTTGGGATGTGGGAGGAAGCCAGAGAACCCAGAGAAAACCCACACAGACACATAGAGAACACGCAGACCCCACACAGTGGCCCTGGCTAGGAATTGATTTTTTTTCTCATTAATGTTACAACAAAATAACACTGAACAAAAGGACCTGTTGCATTTCTTTATTTTGCTTGTAAGTATACTAAGAAACAGGAAGTATACACAGAAACTGATAAAAGTAGAAGGCAGGGGAAATAGAATGAGATAAGAGTGGGAGTGACACTTCTCACCAAATGCTTTTTATATGTTTTGACTTTGAACCATGTAATGGAATCTAGTTTATAAGCAAAGAAAAAACTCCCAGACCCACACATGAATACTTTGTCCTTGTTTCAGCAACAGTAGTCAATTTTCTGAATTGGGATATGGGTAGAAAGGTCTCTTGAAAACAGACAATGGGCAACATAACCCATTACCCATATTGGAGGTAAAAGAGCTCAGTGGTGAGGAGTGCAGGCCCTAGAGCCACTGTGCCAGGACTCAAATTCTGGCTTTGCACTTTACTAGCCTTGTGACTTTGGGCAAATCACTTAATCTCACCATCCTTCAGTTTCTCTACATATATTAACTATACATAAATTACACAGACAGAGATAAACTAGTACACCCCGATAGGGTTGCTGTGACAGAGACATAATAAAAATAAAGAGCCAAGCATAGTATCTAGCACATAGCCAATATCTGCTATGTACTTACATGATTATCTTTACTAATAAACAAACCAACAAAAATATGATCAGATCAGGCATAGTGGCTCATGCCTGTCATCTCAGCACTTTGGGAGGCTGAAACTGTAGAAGTGCTTGAGGCCAGGAGTTCAAGACCAGCCTGAGCAACATAGCAAGACCACGTCTCTATAAAAAAGTAGCCAGGTGTGGTGATGCGTACCTGTGGTTTCAACTACTCTGGGGGCTCAGGCAGCAGGAGCACTTGAGCCCAGGAATTTGAGGCTGCAGTAAGCTATGATGACACCATGCACTCTAGCCCGCGCAACAGAGTGAGACCCTGTCTCACACACACACAAAAGAAATATGAGCAAGAATAAGAGATGAAGATGCTAACACTAGGGTAGAAACTTTCTAAGCATAGAATAGCAGTGGCCCAGGTGTATACCGTTTTCTGGGGTTATATCTGGTTGCAGCCTAGAGAAGAAATACACCAAAGCAAAACTATGAGCAAAACAACCTAATACAACAATGGAAAAAGAAGCGATAAGCAGAAAAGTAAACACAAAAGGTGAATAAATATATGAAATGGTGCTCAATTTCACTCACAATGAAAGAAATTCAAATTAACATGAGATGTCATTTTCATCCATCAGATTGGCAAAGACTTAAAGGTTAATCATACCTGGTGTAGGCAAGGGTGTAAGGAAATGAGTGTACTCACAAACACTGTTAGCAGAATTGTAAATTGATATAAACTCTTTTTTCTTAGGGAAGGGCCAAGCTGGGAAATAATTATTCAAAATTCAAAATATGAATATTCTTTAAATGCACAATTCTATTTCTAGGAATCTATTCTAGAGATTATACAATAGTATAAAAATATACATACAAGAGTATTCAATATAGCATTGTTTATAAAAGTAAGGAAAACAAAAACAAAAAAACCTAAATGTCCACCAAGGGGAATTATTTAATAAATTACGGTGTACCTAAATGAGAAAACAATGTAATCAGTCACTCATTCATTCTGTCAATATTTACTGAACACCTACTATGAAGTTAGGCATTATTCTGAAGGCTAGGGATATGGCAGTGAATGGCAAAGTCAAATCTTCCTCCCCATTGTAAAGTCTACATTACATTGGGGGAAGAGACAATAAACAAAACAAAAAGTATGTTAGATAATCAATGCTAGGAAGGTCATTAATAGGGAAGAGGGATAGAATGTAATAGGGGAAGGGTTGATATTTTAGATGGAGGAGTTAAGGAAGGCATCACCAAGAACGTGCCATTTGGGTAAGGATTAGAACAGAGTGAGCCATGAAGAAATCTAGGATAAGACTGTTCCAGGCAGATGAAACAGCCACGAGGCAGAATGAGATGGCTCAGTACATACTGATATGGAAAGGTACTTCTGTTAAGAAAGCAAGCCACAGAACAGAATACATCATATGATCCCACTCATGATGCTTTAAGGAAAAAGGATACATGTATGAACCTGTGTGCTTGCATGTGCATAAACAATGTCTTACACACACAAGAAACATACCAGCGATCAGCTCTAATAGATGGGACTTTTCTTTTCACTTTAGTATCTCCCTTGAGGTGTTTGAAAAAAAAATTCTTTAAATCATAAACAAGTGTTAAGGTTAAGGCCGGGCACGGTGGCTCACGCCTGTAATCCTAGTACTCTGGGAGGCCAAGGCGGGTGGATCGTTTGAGCTCAGGAGTTCAAGACCAGCCTGAGCAAGAGAGAGACCCGTCTCTACTAAAAACAAAATAGAAAGAAATTAGCTGGACAACTAAAAATATATAGAAAAAATTAGCTGGGCTTGGTGGCACATGCCTGTAGTCCCAGCTACTTGGGAGGCTAAGGGAGTAGGATTGCTTGAGCCCAGGAGTTTCAGGTTGCTGTGAGTTGGGCTGATGCCACGGCACTCTAGCCCGGACAACAGAGTAAGATTCTGTCTCCAAAAAAATATAAATAGGCCGGGCGTGGTGGCTCACACCTGTAATCCTAGCACTCTGGGAGGCCGAGATGGGCGGATTGTGTGAGCTCAGGAGTTCGAAACCAGCCTGAGCAAGAGCGAGATCCCGTCTCTACTAAAAATGGAAAGAAATTAATTGGACAACTAAAAATACATAGAAAAAATTAGCCGGGCATGGTGGCGCATGCCTGTAGTCCCAGCTACTCGGGAAGCTGAGGCAGAAGGATTGCTTGAGCCCAGGAGTTTGAGGTTGCTGTGAGCTAGGATGACACCACGGCACTCTAGCCCAGGCAATACAGTGAGACTCTGTCTCAAAAATAAATAAATAAATAAATAAACAAATGTTAAATTTCTATAAAAAACAAATAATTTAAAAAGTCAAGCAGAAATTCTACTAATATAACATGGATGTATTAAGGACCATCATCTCATTTCTTCCAATCTTAAAAGTTAGTCAGCAAGGTAAACATAACCACAGATGAAACCTTCTTCAGTCCATAAACCCCAATCCCAGTAAACATTTTCAACACAGGTGACAATTCATTTTCAAAAAGAGGGTTTGTGTTAACAGAGGTTCACACAGCAGATAGGAATTGTCTGAATACTCTGCGACTCCTTTCTGCACAGCCTAGTAGATGACCATAAAAAGCTATGAAAGAATCCGCTGCCTGGCTTATTGTCTGTGCTCATCATGAAAATATGTACTGATATAATATGCTGAAGGTCTTTCTTCTAAGCTGGGGTCTGCAAAAGGCAAAGTATTCCTACATTAGGGAAACCACTGAGGGGAAATATGCCTGAGATCATTAAGATGCCTGAACTGCTCCAGGAAAAAGAACAAACATGCCCTTTAAAATCCTGAACTAAAGTATGCACAAAAGGTCCAGAACAATGATTCTCAATAGTGGGAGAGGCAGAGGAGTGGTAAAGTAGATGTCTGTTTCCTCTCCTCTCTCCTTGGTTGTAGTTACCTACAAAGTAAGCCACTGTTATTGATACCAAGTAAAATATGGTAGATAAACAAATAAAGAATCACTGAGCTAGAACATCTTAACTGCTGCACTTGTCAGCTCACAGAATCAGCATCAGGATCTGGAAGGTATCTCAAGAAAAATGAAGATAGCTACCTTTATTGCTTCAGGTCAAGCCATTCCAACAAAATCCCAAATTAAACCATTAATCCAACAAATCAAGTAAATGAGCTGCTGATTCCACTCCCCACTGCACTCTCCTCCAGGCCTAGTTCATCATATTAAATGGTCCTGTAAGCGGAACACCTTATACAGGGACAGACTCCGCGTATCAGTCTTGCTGTTAACACTAACATTCATGTTTCTCAAAGTAACACCAAATCACATAAAAAAATTAATTTCTTAAGCATCTGTGTACTCTTAATCCTGGTCTCTCCTGCCTTCTTAGGATCTTATTGCTGTAGTTAAACTCTCTTCTGGACCATCAGCCTCTCCTTCTCCACAGGATCCTTTCCATCAGCAAAAGCATGCTCTAGAAATCTCCTATCTTAAAATACATACACACATTCACACACTCTTTGTTCCCCTTCGACTATTTTCCCATTTTCATGCTTTCCTTCCTATCCAAAGTTCTCCAAAGACTTGTCTACACCAGGGCTTGGCAAACTACAGCTGGTGAGTCAAATCAGGCTAGCCATCTGATTTTGTCAATAAAGTTTCATTGGAAGCAGCCACATCCACTCATTAATGTGTTGTTGATGGCTGCTTTCACACTACAAAGCAGAGGCTGTGTGACAGAGATCAAATGGCTCGCAAAGCCAAAAGTATTTACTATCTGGCCCTGTATAGAAAAAAAATTTGTAAATGTCAGGTCTATACTTGCTGCTTCCACTTTCTTATTGTCCTTTCCACCTTTTCCAATCTAGTGGCTCTTTTACATTTCTAGTGAAATTGCTTACCAAGATCACCAGTGACATCCTGTTACCAAACCCAAAGGACAGTTTTCTATCCTCATCCATCTGACACAGTTGGCCACTCTCCTCCACTCTTTTGGCTCACATGACATTGCTCTTTCCTAGATTTCCTCCTGCCTCTTGAACCTTCCTTGAAGTATCTTCTGTTGGCTCTCCCTCCACTAATCAACCTCAGGGCTCTGTCCTAGGCTCCTTCTCTTCTCATTCTATAGTCTCATTATCAAAGATTCTTGACCCTTTTCTGTGCATGGATCCTTCTGGCATCTGGTGAAGTTGATGTACCCCTTCTCAGAATAACTTTTTAAGGTATAATATAAAGTACAAAGGATTCAAAAGAAATCTATTTTACTGAAATACAGTTTTCAAAATATTTTAAAAAACTCTGATATGTGCTTCTATATAATATTCTTTATTAAATAACAAGATCTAGTTGTGGATCTAATAATTCTGTACTGTAATTCTGAAATAGTTATAAGTATACATGCTATTTTGAGATGTTGGCAATGACTGTAATATGATATAAAAATATCTTGATTTCTATTGGTCTATTGGTCACAAAATTATAAATATTATTAAAACTACTGTGGTTTGAGGCCTACATTCAAAATCGAAGGAAATGCAAAATATCAGTCAGTGCTTAGTAAAAACAAGAAAAGTTGTTCCAAGGTCATGGACCCCTTGAATTCTATCAATGGTTCCCTGTGAGACTTCTTAAACCCAGATTAAGAACCTCTTCACGAGAAAATCTCTGTGATTCCCATTGCTACAGAACACTCTTATGTTGAGGACTCCCAGCCCAGATCCCTCTGAGTTCCAACTGGTATGTACATGCAACCTCCTACTTGAAATCTCTACTTAGATACCTCAGAGGCCTCTGAAACTTTACATATTGGGCCAGGGCAGTGGCTCATACCTGTAACCCTAGTGCTCTGGGAGGCCAAGGTGGGAGAATTGCTTGAGATCAGAGTTCGAGACCAGCCTGAGCAAGAGCAAGACCCTGTCTCTACTAAAAATAGAAAAAATTAGCCGGGCGTGGTGATGCACACCTGTAGTCCCAGCTACTCAGGAGGCTCAGCAGAAGGATCACTTGAGCCCAGGGGAGTGAGGTTGCTGTGAGCTAGGCTGAGGCCATGACACTCTAGCATGGGCAACAAAGCAAGACTCTGTCTCAAAAACAAACAAACAAACAAAAAAACCAAACAAACTTTACATCTCAAAAAAAGCCCAAACCTGAACTCAAGTCTTCCCATATGCAAACTCCCCTCCCTTTTTTGAGACACAGTCTCGCTCTGTTGCCTGGGCTAGAGTGCAGTGGTATCATCATAGCTCACTACAACCTAAAACTCCTGGGCTCAAGTGATCCTCCTTGGCCAGGTGCGGTGGCTCATGCCTGTAATCCTAGCACTCTGGGAGGCCAATGTGGGCAGATCATTTGAGCTCAGGAGTTCGAGACCAGCCTGAGCAAAAGAAAAAAAAATTTAGAAGACATCAAGTGATCCTCCTGCCTCAGCCTCCCAAGGAGCTCTAATTACAGGTGCAAGCCACCAGGCCTGACTAACTTTTCTATTTTTTTTTTTTTTTTTTTTGAGACAGTGTCTCGCTCCATTGCCCATGCTCAAGTATCGTGGCATCTGCCTAGCCCACAGCAACCTCAAACTCCTGGGCTTAAGCAATCCTCCTGCCTCAGCCTCCTGGGTAGTAGGGACTACAGGCACGCGTCACCATGCCTGGCTAATTTTTTTGTATATATATTTTTTTAGTTGTCCGGCTAATTTCTTTCTATTTTTAGTAGAGACAGGGTCTCGCTCTTGCTCAGGCTGGTCCCGAACTCCTGACCTCAAGTGATCCTCCCGCCTTGGCCTCCCAGAGTGCTAGGATTACAGGTGTGAGCCACCACGCTCGGCCTCTATTTTTTGTAGAGACAGGGTCTCACTCTTGTTCAGACTGTTCTCTAACTAGACCTCAAGTGATCCTCCCGCTTGAGGACCAGCCTGCAAGAGTTTCCTAACTAGTCTGCCTGCCTTGTCTTAACACTTCTTCCACCATTTATCACATAACCGCCAAGATTTATATTTTAAAAATATAAGTAAGTTTAGGCCAGAACCTTGCTCAAAACTTTTCAATGGCTTTCTATTGCTCTCAGGATAAAATGCATACCCTTACCATAGTCCATAAAGTCCTGTGTGATCCAGCCCCGCCTGCCTCTCCAGTCTTGTCTAGAGTCATTCTCCCTCTTCTCCGCCTACACTCCAAAAACAATGATCTTTCAATCTCCAGAACATGCTAAGGTCTTTCCAACCTGAGTCAAATTTTACACGCAGATATCCAACTGCACAGGAAGTTGGCGCCCTTACTCTCTGCGCTGTTCAAGAGTCAACTGTACATATACATTTGCTTATCTGTTTATTGTCTTCTCCCATACCTAGAAAGGAATACAAGGGCAGGGGTCATTTTATTTATCTTACATATACCCTATGTATCTAGTACCTAGTGCAGTGCCAAGTAGACAGCAGGTATACTCAATAGATATTTGCTGGATGAATATGATCCTTGCCCTGAAAGCACTTTCCATGTGGGGCAAGGCCCTTCAGAAAATATCTGGTGGAGTGCTTCCATGATTCTACTTAACTTTCTCGATTAGTGATTCTCTAAAGGAATTGTGCCCCTGGGTTTCATTCTGAGAGAACTATCTACAAAATGACTGGAAATATACAAGAATATTATTTCTATCAGCAGTAGAGTATATAAAGAGGAGAGAAGCCAAAGTAATTTTTCAGGAAAATAAATTTTGTGCCTAGGAATAAAAAACTCATAACAACAAAGCGAACTAGAACTGTAATAGCAATTCTGTAAAACTTTACCAACGTTGAGGCCACATGACAGGGCATGATGGCATTAAAGAAGTATAAGATTTTTGAGGAAACAGGTGGTAAATTAAGTTTGGACTAAAGTTGCCTCCATATATAGTGTGAATTGTAACCTACCTTAATGTGGAAACAAACTGTAACTTAACATAAAGAGGTTACCAGTAGCTGAGTCTCATCCAATCACAGCAGCTGACCCTCTATCCAATCAGAGGCTGATGACTGCCAAAACATGACTAAATAAGGCAAACATGGTATGGTAACCAATCAGGCTATTTTTGTATCTCATTTCCTTTTCTCTGGCTATCAATAAGCCTGCACAGCCTCTGCTGTGGGGCAGAGCACCCTGAACCACTTTGATCCTGAGTGTTACCTGGTTCATGAACCATTTTCTGCTCAATTAAACTCTGCTAAATTAACTTGTCTAGGGTTTTTTCCTTTTTTAACACAGGAAATACTTCTAAATTAAGTAAAAAACAAAAAAGACAACAGCAGTCTGTTTCTTCCAATTTAAAATTACAATGTAAATGCTAGGCAGTCTACTTTTCCTCATTCTTTTCCTTAGAGCACTGGTTCTCATCCAGGGGTGATTTTGCCCTTCAGAGAACATCAGGTAATACCTGGGGACATTTTGTTGTTACAACTGCATCTAATGAGGGCTACTACTGCATCTAATGAGGACAAACCAGGGTTGCTGGCTAAACATCCTACAATGCATGCACAGGACAGCCCCACAACAAAGAAGTACTGAGTCCAAAAGGCCAAGAGTGCCAAAGTGGAGAAACCTGCTATAGAGGAGTATGTGATCAAAGCTTAATGTGATATAACTGATATGCATATATCATCTCTGGGATGACATGTAAGAAACTAGTAAGAGTGATTGTCTCTGGGGAGGGGAACTGAGAATTTGGGGGAAAAGAGGAATGGGTAGGGAGACCTACTTTTTAATTATATATACTCTTTTTTGCCTCTGAATTCTGTACCATATATATATGTGACCTATTAAAAAAACAATACTAGGCCAGGCGTGGTGGCTCACGCCTGTAATCCTAGCACTCTGGGAGGCTGAGGCGGGCGGATTGTTTGAGCTCAGGAGTTCGAAACCAGCCTGAGCAAGAGCGAGACCCCGTCTCTACTAAAAATAGAAAGAAATTAATCGGACAACTAAAAATAT
>CAUYSK010088780.1:0-10557 GCA_963575035.1 Avahi laniger | reverse complement strand
TTACTAGAATATCTGTAAGATCTAGAAATGCAGACTTAAAACCCTAAGTGAGAGTGAAAAGAGACAGTAACAAAAATTATTGTAAGAAATAAGAATCAGGGATTAATAAATGTGGCTCTTTACTGAAATTGGGTGGAGGGGACCCGGATGGTGAGAGGTTAATTAACAGATACAAAATTATAGCTAGCTAGGAGGAATTAGTTCTCTTGATCTATAACCCTGGAGAGTGACAGTAATTGACAATAATTTACTCTATACTTTCAAATAGCCAGAAGAATGGATTTGAAATGTGTCCAACACAACTAAATAATAAATGTTTGAGTTGATGAATATATGCTAATTACTCTGATTTGATCATTATGTGCTATGTACATGTATGGAAATATCACTCCATATCCCATAAATAGGTATGATTATTATGTTTCAACTACAAATAAAAGGGGAAAAAAGAAGAAAAGTGGTAAATAAAGCAGAACAGAAAACAAAAATAATAAACTAAAAAGCAAACCAATAAGTCTCCACAGACCTTACATTTACTCTCTGGCCACTATCCTATCTTCCTTCTCTTCTTTCAGACAATTTCGTCAGTTTATACGCATTGCCTCCATTTTCTCCTTTCTCATTCAGTCCACAAATTACTACATTCTAGTTTCCATCTCCGATCCTTCAGCCAAAAATTATTTCTAATGCAATCAATTACTTAAATGTCATTATGTCCAGTGGACAATTTTCAGTCCTAAACTTACTTGGCCTTTTAGCTACATTTAGCAATGTTGACTACTGCCTCCTTTAAAAAATATAATCTAGTACTATGGTAGTAAATTGCCATAAGCAAAACAGGCTTGGCAATCTAAAGAGATTAATTTCCAAGTCAAGTTGATGTTGATATAGCTGTTTTCATTCTTTTATTTTCTATTTTTAAAGCTTTATTTGTTCAGCAGATTACCACAGTAGCCACAACAATAATCACTGCTAGCATTTGTTGAGGGCTCACAGTGGACTAGCCATTGGGACAAGAGGTTTATATGTATCATTCCATGTGATCCTCCAAGCAATGCTATGAGTTCGGGATAGCATTAGTTCAATTTGATGGATTTATAGTTATTCCTAATCATTATGTGACTCTATCATCTAAAATATAACAGTTTGTATTCTAAACTAGATCTGTCAGACTCCCTAGCCCATGAATTTCTATTAAAATAGGTTGCTTCTCCTTACCACTCTACCCCATATGTTCACCTCTGTTGCTTTCATTTAGAGCTGATATAACTTAATATCCTTGAATAAATAAGAAAGGCCTGGTAAAAGTATAAAATTGATATGGACATTTCTTGGCAACATCAAATGAGCAGGTGAAACATGAACTGGTGATAAGTGGTATGCTGCTTTATAGGAGACAGTATGCACTGATTCATATGAACTACCAAGTTCTATTTTTTGTTTTGTTTTTGAAATGATTTGCTAGTTTTACTTACCTTCATTGGTTCTAAATAGGTTTGAGAATATAGAGATGGTGACAATATCATTCTGTTACGTCAACATCAAATGATTCCTTATTTTCTCATAGTACTCTCAACTGTATTTTAAGCATAGCCCCTTCAGCGATTAAAGACCTTGTACAAGTTAAGACATTTTGTTACTTGTTGATATTGTCAGCGTTTCATAAAATAGCAAGCCATTTGTACATTCACAAAGTCACAACCTCCTAAGAGCTATCATGTGAAAGGATAAAAAAGGTTAACTGGTAGATGTAATTCTTATATATGCACTTATGTAACATTAACTTTTAAAACACTCAACAAATGAAAATATAGTATCACGAGGGCAAGGTATTTTGTCTTTTTTTTTTTTTACTTATTTTCTTCTGTGACTAGTGCCTGGTACATGTAGTACTCAATAAATATTTGTCAAATGAATCAATACATTATTTTTGTTGTTGATAAATTGGAGGTCTTAATATAATTTAACTTTCCACAACAATGGATTGGTGTACGAGGCATACTGAAATAATAACTAACATGTTTAGGCTGTGACTTTTGTGCCTGCAATATGCTTATTGCTTGTTCCACACTACTTCAGTTAATCTGCACAAAAGTCATGTGCAATTTCACTGAAGTTAGGAATATCCACTAACCTTCTCAAGACAATGTAGCTAGTGAGTGGTTAAATGGGATTGCAAGTAGGGAGCTGAATCTGAAACCAAATTTTAAACATATAATATTGCTCCTTTCCCCAACTCCTTGGATTTAAGCACTTTAAACTGTTACAAAAATATCAGTTAGGTAATAGATTTTTAAAAGAGTTAGATAAGAAATTTCAGAGATAATTTCAGAGAAACAAAAAATTTCTGACCTAAATCACAGTTCTGAATTTAGGAATAGCGATTTACTACAAGTATACCTTAGGTCACAATAAACTGGCTTCATTATTTATCGAAAGGAGTCTCACATTTTATCAGCTGTTTACCTGAAAAGAAAATTTGTCTCCTGGACAGCAGGCATCCATTCCTCCTTCCGCTCTCCTGGTACCAAGGCTCTGTGGCGCACATCTCCCTTCTCTGCCTCAGCTGCCATGTTGACGCTTGCCTGCTGTCCTTTCTTTCCCTCTGTTTCATGATTTATTCTGCTAATACCCTCTGATATGCCATAATATGACAAAATGCGATGTGACATGATATGATAAGATAATCTTTACTTAATTAAAGCATTCGATTATGTCTGCTCCTTATTTTAAATAATCCAATGACTTCCCATTGCTTGAGTGACAAATTCCAAACCATCTATCTCATCATAGGAAATCCAAATACACCCTCCTAATTAGAATTAATTGTTTATTCTTTATTTGCTACCCTCACCAATTGTAGATCAACTGTTATTTGAGGCTATATGTCATTGAAGTTCAAAGTCAAGGCTTTGAAATCTCATGTTTACCTTGAACCCCCCTTGCCATTCCCTTTTGGATGTATGACCGTTTCCTAATAATGTCATTTTTATTTACATTTTTTATTTTTTAAGCCCTCCCTCTGCTCCTCTTCCCTCCTTAGCCTTCTCTCTCTTTCTTCTCCCTCCTCAACCCTTCCTCTCCCTTCCTGATGCCACTTTCATAAGCTTGATTTGGCTCATCTATAAAATGGGATAAATCATACCACTCGAATAACATTATTTAAAAGATTTAATAAAGTAATCCATATACTTAGCAGAGAATGAGTGACATAAGTTCTTAGTATTTGGTAACTCGTAATTGTTAAATAGTGTCTTTGATAACTCTTATTATTGTCATTTTTATATACAATTTTGATGATAAAATTCAAGTGGTATTCAATAGTTAGTGATATGTTCGTGTCTCCCTTTTAATATAATATCATGGGTTTAGCGAAGATATGTATATCACCCTAGCAAATGTGGTTTATTTACATCAATTAACATAGTCCCTGGGACAGATGGGGCACTCAACACAACAGTTGTTAAATGGCTGAGATTAATATCTACTTATCCCAACGTATACATATGTATTTCTATGGCAATATTTAAGAATATTTTAATATAAATAAATTTACTGGATTTCAATAACCTCCTAAACATAGTCAGTTGCACTTATATCTTTCTCAGATTTAATGCTTGCGACTGCTCCTAAAATATTAAGATTAAATCTATAAAATGCAAAAATAATTATTTGAGTTATTCAGTCATGTTTAAAATCAATTCTGTGTACTGCTTTAATAAAGTGATTGGGAATTCGGTCAAAACAAGTGACTTCTTGTTAATTAGTGGTCTGACTAATATTAGATAAAATAGCTGATTCAAGTAGTTACTTTAGAAGAAATTTTTTGATATTTGATTAAAGTGAAATGGAGTGAAAAAATAATGGTTTAATCCTTCTATAAGGAATATAACTCTTAGAGTCTAACATTTCTTTCTGGAATCGCAAGCAGCTCCATTTAGTAAATTAAAATTAATAGTGATCACTGAAAATATACAGAGGAAACTTGCATCATGATTTTGTTAAATTACGGCCTGTTAAAAATTGAAAAACTGCTTAAGAAGGAGGGAGGGCATCTGTAACACAGAGACTACCATGAATGTATATGTTGACATTAAAAACACAAAATGGGATTAAAGTCACATAGAGGTTACAAGATTTACCAAAATTTCTGTTGGAATGGTTTTGTTCAAAAAGACAAAAGATAAGTGTTGGCAAAGGTGTGGAGAAAAGAGAACCGTCACACGCTATGGGAATGTAAATGAGTACAGCCATTATGGAAAACAGAACAGAGGTTCCACAAAAAATTAAAAATAGAACTACCATATGATTGACTAATCCCCCTACTGGGTATATATCCAAAGGAAATGAGATCAGTATGTTGAAGAGATGACTGCATTCTTCTTCCTTGCAGCATTAGTCACAATAGCCAAGATGTAGAAATGAGTGTTGGTTGACGGATGAATAGATAAAGCAAATTTTGTATATATCCACAATGGAATATTATTCATCCATGAAAAAGAAAGAAGTTCTGTCATTTTTGATAATGTGGATGAGCCTGGAAGATACTATGTTATGTGAAATAAGTCAGATACAGAAATACAAATACTGCATAATTTCACTCCCATGTGGAATGTAAAAAAGTTGACTTCACAGAAGTAGAGAATAGAATGGTGGCTACCAGAAGCTGGGGCTATTAAGGGGTAGAAAGTTTGTGGAAAGGTTGGACAAAGGATACATATTTACAGTTAGATAGGACGAGTAAGTTCAAAAGATCTATGATACAGCATGTCTACTGTAGTTAATGACAATATAATGTGTTCTTGAAAAATGCCAAGTGGATGCTAAGTTTTCTCACCACAAAAATGATAATTATGTGAAATAATGTATATGTTAATTAGCTAGATTTAATCATTCTGCAATGTGTATATACTTTGAAACATGACGGGTATATGTGTACACAAAGAGTGCAATGCGCACCACGCAATAGCATGGACATATTTGAAACCTGGACTGAGGGGGGGAGGGGGGACAAGGGCAACACACGTAACCTAAACATCTGTACCCCCATATTATGCTGAAATGAAAAAAAAATTTTTTTTTGAAAAATAAATAAAATCATGAAGCATTTGAATTTGTGATATGTCAAAACTATTCTCAAAATTCTGTGATGTATCTAGAAAATCCAATCCAGAAGGGAATTGAAGGTGGTTTTCAGAGTGCGTACAGAATCTGAGAAAATACAAATATGTTCTTGAGTAATAAATAATAATGTTCTCGAGGAAGAACATTAATTAGTGTGGATGTAAATGCTCGTTGACATTGTGATTTAATTTTTAAAAGATTTACCAGCAATTTTTACACATCTATAATATTTTAATGCATAAGGAGAAATTTTGTAACTAATTATTAACTTTTGATACTAGTATCAAAATAAAAAGTTAGAATAAAAATTAATCTCAGAATATATTACTTAGATTATATCTTTGATCACAGTTTTTGTTTAATTTGTGGTACTTTATTTTTTTTTCAGAAATGACCTGATTTTATATATATAGGATGAAATGACCTATGGTAGATAAGCCCTATATTCCCATTCTGCCTCTTACAATTAATCATATAAATGAAATTGTATTTACTTATATTATTAATTTTATCTACATCAAGCATTCAAATTTCCACATTGTCATCATTCCTCTTTACTATATCAACCCATTATGAATTCTAACTATGATATTTGCTTTGAGGTTCACTGTTCTCTTTTCATGACTAAGCCAGGTATTAGTTCATTTTCACCTTTTTACCTCCGCATAGAATTACCACGAATTGACCTGGATTTCCTGTTGATATATCTTGTCTTCCCAGAGTTTCCCGAAGTCCTAGATAGGAAGTACCACAAAGGCAGACATTTAGCCTGTCTTCCTCTCTGTTCCTACAATGTCTTGCTCTTGTTAGTCATTCAATGACTTTTAGTTAAGTACTGAAGAAAGAACAACAAATATATATTTTAATCTTTTCTTCTATTTTCTAAAATAATTATTTCAGATATCTGCTATGACTTGGACTTGTTAGAGTCTTTTCTCAGATTTTTGTTTTATAGGTTTTTTTCATGTACTTTTGTTTCCTTATGTACTCATCTTTTAATTACGGGAAATACGTTGAGATATTTACTTAGGCAAAATCTGTTACTGTCCCTCTCTACATGTAGGTCTTCTGACGGAATCCTCTTTTATGTGTCAAAAGCTGCCAAAGCACTAATTCATAGCTTTTAGCCAATATTTACTATCTGATGGATGTTCATCTAGTTTGAATTTATGTAATATATCTGAGCCTTTTTTTCCCTTCAGAGCCCAGTTATTTGAATATGCTAAAGCATTTAAGATAACCTGTTTTTCTTTTCTGTATCTCTATATTATGACTTCGAAACCATCTTACACTCTTGGGCATACTTCGTCCAGAGCTGTGTATGTCACTGACACCATTTGTTAACAATTTCTGAAAGCAGCTTGTACTTTCCAGGGTAGAATGCCTTGAGAATCCCTAGAGAATCCCTTCTCTACCTTAAGCTGAGCTCTGACCCTTTCTGATTGCATTTAGTAACAGAGTAGTTGATTGGGTATAGGAAGTGGACACACATGTAACTACCTGTTTTTAGTCATTACTGTAGAGCTTTATTTATCATAACGTCAACAGTAACCCAAAACCCCTTCTGCCCTGTCTTCTGATGCTGGTGGTATTCTGGACAGTGGGCAATATACATGTAGAACATATTTTTATGTCTCATTCAAAATCCATTAGTAATTTCATCAGTTCAGAGTCTTCCGAAGAAACCATGTTTAGTTTAGAATTGTGTCTACTTTCAAAAGAATGGTATAGAAAAATCTGAAAAGATTATGCAAAGCATAGATAACATCAAACCACGTGAGTGTGGAACACTGCTAATTTCCATTTGCTTGACAATAATAGCATAGCGTGGGCATGTGTATTGTACAATTGACATTATAGAAGTTTTATGGAAAATTGAGTGAAATGACTGTATTCACAGGAGCTTAAAGGAGTACTCAACCATATCTCCATTATGCTTATTGATCTCCCTCAACCTCCTCTTTCTCTGGATGTCCTCTGTCATACCCTCTTTCTCATCCTCATAAATCTATCTTCACCAACAACCATTAATCTAGTTTTTCATTCCAACTTATTATAACAAATTTGATGATATTCTTTTAAAATACCTCTGTTTTTAAAACAAAACCTCATGGTATTACATTAAATGTCTGAAAATAGTTTAGTCCATGAAATGACTCTACAAAAAGAATTAGGAGGAAAAAAGTCTTAGCTGTCATCTTAGAATTGTTGTTTCAAGAGTAGAGCCTTTAAAAATGATGCTATTAAATCATTAAAAATGAAATGTCCAATTTTGAATCAAAAGTGTGTTTTATTATATCTCAAACAAGAAGTAGTACAATTAATCAAAGTATGTGCCTAAACAGATTTGCCATCTTAATGATAGCTTATTTATGCCAGAAGCAAAGAAGCATGGAGAGCCAGTGGCAATAAAATAGTGAAAGGCATTTTTCATAGCTTGTTGAGAATTGAATATTTTTTCTGAAAGAAGTGGTCCAAAGCCTGGAAGAAGTGGTAGTCAGTTGGTGCAAGGTCTGGTGAATACAGTAGATGATGGGGAGTTTCCAAGTCCAGCTGTTGTAGTTTGAGCAGCGTTGTTTGTTGTTGAACATTGTCTTGGAAGAGGATTAGCCTGTCTCTATTGACTAATCTCGGCTACTTAATTGTAAGTATCTTCATCATTTTGTTCAATTGGTTGCAGTAGACATCCGCTGTAATGGATTGACCAGGTTTCATGAAGCTACAGTGGATAATACCAGCACTTGACCACAAGACAGACACCATTAGCTTTTTTTGATGAATATTTGGTTTTAGACTGTTTTGGCACTTAATCTTTATCCAACCATTGTGCCAAACACTTCACAATTGTCAAAAAGAATCATTTTCATCACATGTAACAATACAGTGTAGAAATGGTTCACCTTTATGTAGTGGCAGTAAAGAAAGGCAAGCTTCGAGACTATTTCTCTTCTGATGCTCATTTAATTCCTATGGAACCCAACTATTCAGCTTCTTTACCTTGCTGATTTGTTTCAAATGGTCCAATATTGTTGGAATAGTAACATCAAACCTTGCTGCTAATTCACATGTAGGTTGAGATGGATTCACTTCCACTACAACTTTCAGCTCAGCATTATCATCCTTGGTCTCAGGTCACCCCTGTGGCTCATTTTCAAGATTAAAATCACCAGAATGCAATTTTCAAACCATTGGTATACTGTGTGTTCATTAGCCACATCTTTCCCAAACACTTCATTGGTAATTCAAACTGGCTGCACTGCATTGGTTCCATGATAGAACTCATATGCAAAAATAATATGAATTTTTGACTTATCTATGGTTTCACAAAAATTACTCTACCAAAAAAATTTTAAAGATGATCACAAGCCACAATATGCATTTAAAAGACTGAGGACGTACTTTCACAATAAAAATAAAACAAATAGTGTCAAAGTGAAATGTCAGCTATATCAACTGTCAAACTTAGAACTTAAGGAAAGAAAATATTTCATACTTAATAAGCTAATACAATGTGGAAATACATATTTCTGGATTATAAAATACTGCATATTCCTAGAACTTGAAGGAATTAAATGCAATTAACTGAAAAATTATACATTGTATTAAAATGTGTGAGTTTCTAAAGACAAATGAAAGCGATAGATTAGAGCATTATCTTTGATTTTTTAAAGTAGAACTCTTGTTTGTTTCAAATAGGAAAATTATGTTAATTCATGTAAAACAAATATTTAATTTTTTTATATATTAAAATAATATTAGACTCAACAGTATAATTTCTACTCAGAATATTTACATGCTTTCTTCGGGTACCACACTCTAATACATTTACTATCATAGCATAATATAAATATTAGCATTATCAAAAAGTAAATTCCAAAACTTTGAGAACGGATAATCTTTTGCCGTAGTAAATAGTCCTACTTAATTTACATTGAATACTTTCCATTGAAAATTAGAGACATAAAAAATTGAGAAAAAAGGATACAAAACATAATAAATATGATGACTCAGACTTAATATAAAAATGACTTCTATTTGAAGATATTCTAATATTGATAATTCTACGACATTTACAACTGATTGTGCTATATAACTCAATTTATTCTTTTCTTATAAAATTGTGTAGAACTGTAATTTAAGCATTCAGTGCCTATACTGATATCTACAAAATCAGAGTCATCTACAAGGGTATGAAAAGCACTAAGAGTTTGAAAAGCACTAAGAGTTTCATTATTAGCTAGAAAATAAGAATAAACCCATCTCTTGAAGGTGGGTGCTTTTAAGACAAATTAGAATGATATAACTACTTCAGAGTACTAATTATAAAGATGTAACTTCACTCATTTAACATGAAAGCAAAATAGTTTAAAGAATCGTGCCACTAAATCATGTCAAGGAGGTGGAATAACTACTCTATACAATTTTTAAAATATTTCTTTGAAAAATATTTTTAAGCCTCCCATATAATAGTCTTTTTTCCCATTGAGTGTGACTTAATATTGGTTAAACAGACATGAAGTTTATTGCATGTCTCATTATTTAAGTTCTGAGGGTTTAATTTAAACTTTCTTGAAGGTAAAAGCTTCTCTCAGTAGTAATAATGGAAATTTAATGAAAGTAAGATTTAAATTGACAAAGAAATTCATAAGCCTTAGAATCAGTTTATACATACTGGGAGAAAAAATTCATATTTTACAATGGATTCTAGATTATAACTACACAAGCACTGCAAAAATACAAATTGAATTATTTATCCTAGGATTAAAGGTACTTAGAGATTTAAGCAGAAAATATTCAGAAGACCAATATGTATTTTGAAAATAAATACCATTTTTTTAAATTTTTATTTCGGGGTATTATTAGGGTACAAACATTTTGGTTACATTTTATGTCTTTGCCTCACCCAAGCAAGGGTTAGAGGCATGCCTTTCTCCTCTACAATGCTCACCGTGTCCTTTAGTTGTGAGTTTACCCCCCACACACACCCTAAACCCTGGAGAATATTACTGCCATGTGAGCACCATATTGTTAATCAGTTAGTACAATTTGGTGGCGAGTACAAGTGGAGCCCGTTCTTCCGATCTTGTGATTCCTTACTTTGGATAATGGGCTCAAGTTCGATCCAGGAAAATATAAGAGATTCTAGATCACTGTCATTTCTTATAATTGAGTAATATTCCATTGTATACATATACCAAATTTTAATAATCCACTCATGAATTGATGGGCACTTGGGTTGTTTCCGCATCCTTGCAATAGTGAATTGTGTTGCCATAAACATTTGGGTGCAGATATCTTTATTATAGTATACCTTTTGCTCTTTTGGGTAGATGCCTAATAGCGCTATTGCTGGATCGAATGGCATTTTTAGCTCTTTGAGGTATCTCCAAATTCTTTTCCACAGAGGCGCACTAATTTGCACTCCCACCAGCA
>CAUYSK010088779.1:0-14383 GCA_963575035.1 Avahi laniger | reverse complement strand
TATTATTATCATCATTTTATTTTATTTTATTTTAGAGACGGAGTCTCACTCTGTTGCCCAGGCTAGAGTGAGTGTCGTGGCATCAACCTAGCTCACAGCAACCTCAAACTCCTGGGCTCAAGCGATCCTCCTGCCTCAGCCTCCCGAGTAGCTGGGACTACAGGCATGCGCCACCATGCCCGGCTAATTTTTTCCATATATTTTTAGCTGTCCAATTAATTTCTTTCTATTTTTGGTAGAGACGGGATCTCGCTCTTGCCCAGGCTGGTCTCGAACTCCTGAGCTCAAACAACTGCGCCTGGCCATTATCGTCATTTTAAATATAAGAAAACTAAGGATAAGAAAGTCAAGTAACTTGCCCAAGGCCACACAAGTGGCAGAGACCAAATCTGAATGCAGGCTTGCTTCAAAGGCCATGCTTTTGACCACTAAGCAACACTGCCTTTAAGGATAAAGATTCTCTTGTGGAGATGTTCTGAGGATGCTCACAACTGAATTAGATCTGGAGGAGATGAGAAATACAAAGGTAATGACATCTACTTGGAGAGGGAAAACTTTTTTTCTAGTGTCTATTTTCTTAATTTGTGTTTCTAAGAGGCCATAATTTGAATTTGTTGAATTTTTTATATAGACACATTGTAGACATTTAATAAACATTTGTTTACTGAGTTAGTATCCAGTTGGGGATTAATACACATTTCAAAAACAAGTGCATTAGGGCACCATCCCAGCCCTTCAATAGTGGGCAATCTGTTAGGGAAGATATAACATTGCAGGGAGATAAGCTTAGGAGACATGCTGAGTGCCCAGAGTTGGAACAGCTGGCTGGGGGTAAAGGGAGGGTGGGAAAGGGTGGCCAGGGAAGTTTTATTGAAAGGAACTGTCTCCAGAACTGAGTATTAAAAGCTATGTAGAAGTTAGCTGACTGAAGATGAGATGAAGAAGAGCCTTCTAGGCCAGAAGTAGCAGAGTGGCAGTTTGCCTTTGGTTGGCAGATGTGTTTTGATTACTCACAATTTAATTACTTGCCAACATTTAGAAACTGGAAGATTTCACATAAATAGGAAGATTCCTGGCTTCTCTTGAAAAAACTGGAAAATCTAGAGACCCGGGACCCACATTGCCTGGCCACAATTGCTGGGCCTGGGTACAGGCTGCCCCTTTGAGTGGGACAGCTGACTGGCATTACAACAGACAGGTGGGTTTTCCATCCCTATCTGGCTGAGGGGCCTGAAAGACAATGAAACAACATAGTGTTTGTAGTTGCTGTTTGGAGTTGCTTGGGTATAAAGTTTCTGACAGCAGGCATCGGAAGAACGAGAGAATGAAGTGATTAAAAATCATCGCGGATTTCTGGCCAGTTGATCATATTAAATTACAACAGAATAATTGTGAGAAACGGTGGTAGGAAGAACTCTTTCTTTCCGATTAATTTTTCAGCTCAGATGAGGGGCAGTTTATCTTACCGTAATTTATCTAAGGCCTAAATGTGAAATTTGCATACATTAAATCACCCTCAAGCTTTGCTGATTTTTAAAAATACTGTGGCCCAGGCCACATCCTAGGCCAATGATAGTAGAATCTCTGCAAGCGGAACCAACATATCTGAATAGTTTTTAAAAATTCCCCAGGTGACTCTAACGAGCAGCTAATTCTGAGAACCAGAAGTCTGAATTGTGTGTCTTTTCCTCTTAGCCTCCCTACAGCACTGGCTCATCTCCAGCAACTTGGAACTAGATGGTTCTGTGGCAATGTTGTCTTTCAGAATGTTCACTTCTAGAGCAATGAACAGAAACGAAGCTCCAGCTTGAAGTCCACATATGTTTGTCCCTCTGATTCAGAGGAAAGCCCAATTCTAAACTCTTGGGAGAAACTTCTCTGCATGCTGAAGAGCCTTGCTATTTTTTGGCGCCTGAAATATTTTTACCTGAGGGTTCTGATGATTTAAATAATTGGTATGCTATAACTATTCTGGCTGACAGAAGTGTGGTCTAATGCAGACGAGTTGTAAAAACAAGCAACAAACATGCTCCAGGCTAAAAATATCTGGATTAAAAAAGAAAAAGGAAAAAAAAGAGGGAGGGAGAAAAAGAGAGTGAGAGGGAGGTGAGAAGGAAGGAAGAAAAAAGAAAGGAAGGAAAGCTGTCCCATTTTATTCCACTGACTTATTTCACATTAAACAAGTTTCTTCATTCAGAATAGCAATTTAGTGATTATGGCCCTGTTTTTGGATATCTGGCTTCTTTTGGATAACTAATTTGTATAAAATTTTCAGTTGGTGTACACGATAACTTGTTGCTTCAGCATAACCTAAAATAATTTTTCATACAAGTATTTCTTTGAAACAGCATTGCTGAAAAATACCCCAACTACCTAAACTCAGTCTATACTGAATTCTCCCATCTCCTACAGCCGGAGCTGTAGTCAGCTCCAGTTCCCAAGAGGAAGTATCAGTGAAGATTGTAGCCTCTGTCTGCACATAGTAATTCATTGTAACGATACTTTTGGCCAACACACAAATGGATCATTGACTAAAAATGGCAAACAGTGAAGACTTACTGAACTTTTTTCTCCCCCCTCTTAATCATTTCATGTCTTAGAGCTAAAGTTTCTTTCTGTGAGACTTAAAACTAAAAATATATGAGTTACAAATTTAGCAGCTGTAACTTCTCTGCTAAGACATAATGTTTGGATGCAGCTCATATTTCTGGGGCAGATCACAAACTTGTTTGATACTTGAAAAAAATGAGTCAAGAAATGTCTTACATTGGAGAAACTTGGCAGTCGCTGGTTGACTAAGAACTTTTGGAGCTGATCAGAATGTTGAGTTGTCGTTAGCTTTAAAAAGGATTTTGTTTTAACATATGTTAGCTGAAGCAAAAAATAATACAGTAGGAACTGTGCATCTATCAGGATGACTGACAGACTGAAATTTTCTAGAAAAATAGATTATTTTCCCTCAAGGAGAGTAAAGTTTTGGTTTTCAAAGTCAATCAGAAAACTAACAATTTGGACAGGAAAGAAATCAGCTTCTCTTTTTGAGACACTGTATTTCTAATGATTTTTATGGAGACTATAATAAGGATCAGGAAACAAAAGCTTGATATGGACATGTTTTTAGCTAGCAGACTGAAAAGAAATAATAGCATGAAATAAAGTGGTTTTTTAATACTGACAAAGTTCTTATTTCTTTTATATTGTCTGAAATCAAATTGATAAATGAAAAATGTCTGTCACAGTTTGGTTCTCCAACACAAGCTATGCTTTTTTTTTTTTTTGGTTACAATTTTCATAGATATGTTCATATGTGATTTTTATATTTATGGGAAGATGCAAGATCTTATAGTAATCTTCCAAATACTATTTATGATATATGCATATATAGTATTAAAAATAAATTTCATTGCTAAGAAAATTTTCTGAAATGCAGATGTTAATACAAAATTTAAAATATGGTAAGCATCATAGTTTATCTTAGCAATGTTTCTAAAACTACAGGAGCAAATAATTTAAGAAGTCACTTAGGATACTTATATATATGAATATATTAGCATTTTGATAAGATAAGGGAAAAGCTCCTTTTAGAATTCTACCTGCTTCATAGTCCTTAATCCTTTTTCCTTAAAAAGGTATTTATGGGCTTGAGTCGAAAATTGTTCAGCATGTGGAAGAAAGTTTCAAATGCAAACGGTACTCTTTCTCATTCCTACTTTGGGTGGGAAATCTCATCTGGATGTGTTCCGAAACATCTGTATAATTATGTAGTTTCTATGGCATCCTTCCTTAAAGGTCTTTAGGGATACATTTGTTTTCTTTTTCATCCCTGAGAGGAACATGTTTTTGTTTGTTTGAGACAGTGTCTTGCTCTGCTGCCTGGGCTAGAGTGCAGTAGTGTCATCATAGCTCCCTGCAACCTCAAACTCCTGGGCTCTGGGCTTAAGAGATCCTCCCTCCTCAGCCTCCCAGGTAGCTGGGACTACAGATGAGTGATACCATGCCAAGTTAGTGTTTTTTCATTTTTTGTAGAGACGAGGATTTCCCATGGTCTAGGCTGGTCTCAAACTCCTGGCCTCAAACAATCCTCTTGCCTTGCCTCCCAAAGTGCTGGGGTCACTGGTGTGAGCCACCATTCCTTGCAGGAACATGCCTTTTTTTAAAGGAATGATACTGTTGCCCCATTTTGCAACATTATTGTCAAGTCAGGACCCTAAGCTTTTGCATACACAGAATCACCTCCCTTGAAAACCGTCTCCCTTCTTTCTCCAGCTGGCTAACTCCAGGCTCAATTTAGATGTCATGAATTTCTTTTCAGGAGGGTACTCTCTGACCACCCCCTCCCTGGCAGAATCCTGGATGAGTACTTCCCTCCAGGTTCCCATGGCACCTGGGTCTAATTTGTGCAGGGTCTACACTTGCCTATCATAACTCTTTATTTTGAATAAGGCTGTCTTGTTCACTGCTGTATTCACAGTGCCCAAAACAATGCCTGGTATAGTAGCACTCAATTAATATTAATGGAATGAATAGTTAAATGAACGGTCTAAAAAGAAATCTCAGATGATAGAGGTGTAACAGAGCCATAGATTTAAAAAAAATATATTAGTGAAACCTGGTTAGTAATGCCAGTTGACCATATAGCCCTCTGCTCTGGGAAATGGGAAAGTAGATATCCATGGCCTGCACATTTAGTTTTGGAAACTACTTCCTTGAAATTTGTCTCTCCCTTTCATCTCCATTAAAGAGCCTCCCTGGATCCATAATAGACAAGAATATAAAAGCATCATTCTCTTTCTCATCCCATCCTGTTTACTCAGCAAGCCCAGCCCCTGCCTTTGCCTCAGCCCACATGTTCTCTATTAATAAGAGTTAGGAGAGGCCAACCTCACCCAGCACATCTCCCCACCCCCGCCCCTTTCTTTTCTCTTCAGGGAGGCCTCAGACAACTGCCAGAACTCATGAGTGATAGGCAGTGGCTGTGCTTGGACCTTCTGGGGGCCGGTGAGTACAAAGGTGAAGTCCCAGCCCCCATGTCTCTGAGACTCAAATTACCTCAAGTGTTTTCAAACCAGCAAGCAGCTTATTTAGAATTTGGTGATAAGCCATAGCCCTCATTTGGGAAAATTGAGAAGCCCATTTGAAGGAATAAACACATTTACTATAACTGGACATAGGGACAAATTCTGTCTTCGGAAAAGTCAGTGAAGCAGACACACCCTGGTGCGCTCTAAGTGAATTAATGTACTGTGTTCCATTTGAGAATCATTTTTCTCTTCGTCTTTAATTCCTGCCCTGAGGAGCCATCTGTACTGTGAGGGTATGTGCACAGGATAACCCACTGTGGACCGAGGACCTTCACGCTCAGCCCTCCATGAATGACCCTTTCATACTCTGATTTTCTAACTAACCAGACCTTAGCTGGGCATAGAAATCTGCAACAGCATAAAAGTTCACACAAATGTAAAAACAAAAGGCGATGGCTGAACTTTATACTTTTTGTTGTTGTCGTGGTTGTCTTTTAACCCTTAAATGCCAAGTATTAATTCAAAACACAATATTATTCTCCTCAGGATCTCATGATTACTTTTGAAAGAGGCAGATTTTAAAAATTCAAATTATTTTAGGGTCTTGGGGGTTTTTCAGGAGAGGTGAAGTCCTAGAGTCTAGGAAGAGTTAATACCCTCATAAGGTGAATGGAATATTTCCTTCTTTCCAAAGACTGAGGCCCAATGCTTGATTAATAAAAAACAAACAATTACATAGTTGGAGTCATGCTATCCATCAGTATGACTGGCATTCAACTACACCAATCAATGGACTTATTTACATTTGAATATCTTCCTTATTTTGTACAGTCTTTTGGAGACCCTTTTTCCTTTAATATTTTTATTTTATTATTTTATTTATACAAGTTATATATGCCTATTATAGAAAAAATTAGAAGTATCAAAAGCATAATGAAGAGAAAAAACCCACAATGTTACTATCCAGAAACATACAGAGACCATTAACATAATGGCCTGTTTCCTTGGAGAATTTTTTCAAGCCTGCTTTTTGATTTCTGCCTGCCCTGCTTAGGAAATCTTTCTTTTCTTTCTTTTTTTCTTCCTCCAGTATTTTTACTGACAAAAGAAAATCCTTGTGGTCCCACCTGAATGTGAACAAAACCTTCCATTGCTAGTTCTCATGTGGCACATAGTAGGTACACAGGGAAAGTTTGTTTCCTAAATATGACTGATTATTTGTGGGGACCCAATGAACTCATTCTTGCCTAAGTGCTACGATTTATAAGCTAGCTCAAATGAGATATGAAGTTAAACACATTCTAGGGAGTCCACCATGCTATGGAAATGTTAATAAGTATGATTTTTAATAGTTGCTCAGCAGTGGGGATGAAGAAACTAAACTAAACAAGACAAAATTTACTGAACTCATTTCTCTTTCTTACCAGAACACTTATCAAGGATAAATTCTGGGAAGCCGTGGGACCCCGAACTATTCTGAAACCCAACCTTATCCATTTGGCTTCCACATTATAGGCCACTTAAACCTACACAAAGTATCCATTAAGGACTGAGAAAATAGCCCTTTTTTATATAGAATAAAATTTGGGGTTCTGAATTTCTACTTCATGCCTCTTACTTAAGTTCCCACACAAAACCTAGCATCCAGTTTTTGCAGTACCTCCACTGTTTCAGCATATCCTTTTCAGATCATTCACCAGACAGCATCCTACAGCTCTCATTCATAGAGTCCAATTATAAGACAAGAAATGTCAGGAATATACACTTTGAGAGTGGGAGGCAAACAGAACAGTACATTGTGACTTTGTAAGAACAGCCATGCATTTCCTCTGGGCTTGTTTTCAGTTCCTTTGTCAGCTGATTACATGGTCTTTTATAATTTCTCATCTACAGAATGGAGCTATTTGCTTGTGGATTATTTGAAAGACACAGGCTTATGCAAAAGAAAAACGAAATCATCGTGAGGTAGAATGATATTTCTGACTAGCTTTTTTTTGGCTTTTCTTTTTTAACACAATATGAGAACGTAATTTATAATAGTGGCTCTTCAGAGGTACAAAACAAGTAAATATTCTGTTAATTCAGTCTTAATGTATATGTAATGTTATATATTCATTTGTTATTCATATAATTGCATTTTTCAATAATTTTATTTATTTTCATAGGAAGAAGAATGCTGTCTTACATGCATTTTGTTTTCAAAGCATAGAGGTTTTCAAGGCATACACATTGTGCTGCTTGATTCCTACATTTCTTTTAGTTGTACAGGACAGCACTTCATAGTTTACAAAGTGCCTTCATATATACTATGTTACTTAATTCTCATAATACTTCTCAGTTATAAAACTGGTCAAAGTACTTTGGACTTTAAATCCTTATCTGTGGCTCTACCTTTCTATCCAGCCCTGTAAGTTTTCTCTTCTATCTGGCTTTATATCCTTTACTTGTTTGTCTTTAGAGACCTAGCTCATGGTCACCTCCACCATGAAGGCTTTCCCCAGTAAAATAAGTGACCTCATCTCTTCACTTCACTGCATTCTTTGACCACTCCATAAATACAATTTTCATGGGGAGGATTAAAAAATTTAATTATTTTTAAAAGTTCACATAGCACATTCTTGTAAAATTATTGTAAAAATCTCTTAACCTTGTGAGTCAATAATCACTCCAAAATAAAAAGTTAAAAACAAAAAACTTGTAGCCTTCCATGTCAGTATATACAGATCTTCAAGATCACTTCAAAATACTATATGGTATTTCATATTATGAATATTCTATAGCAGCACTGTTGAATATGGTCATCAGCAGCCCCAGGTGGCACTTAAAATGTGGCTAATGTCACTAAGGAACTGGATTTTTAATTTTATTAAATTTAAATTTAAATAGTCATATGTGGCTGGTGGTTACCATATTAGACAGGACAGATTTATACTTTAATCTATTGATAATCAATTTAATTGTTTCCAGTCCCTCCCAGTACAAGTCAACTAAGCACTGTCTACTAAGTAAAGCATGAGAACAAGAAGGAATTGTTTATGCCTTTTTACATGTGTTAACTCTCAAGAAGCTTGTATTCATCCTAATGCAGCCCCCTTTGGAGTTCTACAAAAAGTTATCGTATCAAGTGGGTAAAAGGACACTTATTCTAGAGGTACTTCCTATATGAAAGAAAGATTTAAAATGTGCAGTAAATAAAAATATTTATGTCAGCATTGATTACGATAGTGAAAAACTGAATCATGCCAACATCTAATAGTGGAGAGGTAGCTCCAATATTTTATGATCTTCCATATAATGGAGGGCAATGCAGTCATTAGAAATGATGATTGTAATTTATTGATAAAATTACAGTCTATGATATATTGTCAAGTGAAAAATATGTTGCTAAATAATATGCATAATATGGTCCCTTTTACATAAATACATAAATACATATATTTATATAAATTTTCATTTAATGGTAAGTTTATGAGAACATAAACATTGGAGTCAAGAGTGATTTGGGTTTGAATTTAGGCTCTGCTACATATCATCTATGTGACTCTGGACAAGTCTCTCACCTTCCTGAATTTTGGTTTCCTCATTGCTGAAATTGGATAATAATATTTACATCTTGGGGTTGATATGTTAAGTAATATATGTAAAACACTTAGTACATATGTAGTATTTAATAATTGGTAGTTGTTTTTCTAAGACTGGTATGTACAGACATAGAAAGAAGAATGACATTTACCAAATTGTTGTAAGTGATTGTCTCTGGGTTGTAAAATCATAGTTGATTTTGTTGTTGTTTAATTAATTGGCTAGATCATTGATTTTTTGAATATGATAAAATCCATAAAAAGTGTGCATATATGAAACTAAAGAAGTGAATAAACTCTGTATGTGCTGATGTAGAAATATGCCAAGATAATAAATTGCAGAGCAGTACAGATAATGTAACCTCATTTGTGTTCAAACAAAATTTTTTTTAAAGAAATATAAAATTACCTTTAAAAAACGATTCTGGATAATCTAACAAGAAGGGACAAAAAAATCTTTTTACTTTTCTCTTATGCTTTTTGGTTTTCATTTTTTCTGTGATTTTTTTAATTTAATTTTTTTATTAATTATTAAGATAAGTTCTATAAGACATGGAAAGGGAAAGAAAAAATTTGCCTTTCGTATCTACATTTGCCCAGTCTGAAGAAATGTGGTTTTCAAAGGCATAAGAAAAACTCTGAAATTTCTTCAAGATAAATAATTTTTTTTTTTTTTTGAGACAGAGTCTCACTCTGTTGCCCAGGTAGAGTGCAGTGGTGTCATCACAGTTCACTGCAACCTCAAACTCCTGGACTGAAGGGATCCTCCTGCCTCAGCCTCCCAGAGTGCTAGGATCACAGGTGTGAGCCACTGCAACTGGCCTTTCTAAGTCAGTTGAAGACTATGATAATTCTGTTACGGTAGCCTAGTGTTTACATGACGTTTTATTTTCTCTATTAAAATATTATTAATATTTTTGAGCATTTGTTAAGATAAAAATGAGCAAGGTGAGAAAAAATAACTTTGTTGGAAAAGAGAGGCAATCTTTCATCATTTTCCTTTATTAAATAGCCTTACAGAAAAATAGAAATGGCATTTCACTCATATCTCTTTGGCCTCTTCCCATAATTTTCTACTTTTTTCCCTTAATGTAACATTTTAAACAAGCTCAATAAATTTTAAATCACTATTTTTCCTTAATGCAGGAATAATAGTTGTTCATTATTTTAAAAAAGGAAAAACAAGAAAACATCTGTAAGTCCACCCCAAAGATAATCACTGTTAATATATTTGTATAAAATCACATCAATATTTTGTAAGTATACTATATTCTTTTATATGTCATCTCTGATAACTGTATAGTTTTACATTCTATGAACTTGCTAATATATACATAACTAATCCCCTATTGCTGGACATTTAGGTTGTTTCCAGCTTTTTGCCATCAAAAACACATTGTGGTAAACATCCTTATAGCTGGGTATTTGCTCACAACCATGACTAGATCCTTGAGATAAATTCCTAAAAGTGTAATTGCTGAGTCAAAGTGCAAACACGAATTTAGGATTTTGATGTATCTCAATAAGAGATTGCTGAAAAGAATCAATGAGTGATCACAAGCTTACGACAAGGAAGGCGGATCTTCGGAGGGGACACCTGCCGCGAGGCTCAGTAGTTGAGTTGGTGGGTGGGATGAGTAGGGGAGTTCTGAAGACATTTTTGGGTCAAGAGAGTAAAAAGTGTGGAAGAGTCTCGACAGTCTTATGAATGTAGTGCAGTTACTTGCAAAGAAAGGAGGGCTAACCTTCTTATTACAGCCAGCTCTCGGTGCTGCTCTACAGTGTAGCACGTAAAAGAATATTAAAAACCAGAAAAATGGCAAGTCTTTATCCAGCTTTTCTCCTGCAATTGTGACTATTCAGAATCTACTCATCTTACAAAAGGTAGTTTAAGTCTTAGCTTCTTCGTGAAATATTTTCTGAGCCTCAAGGATTTCTCCCTTCTGCTAACTCATAGCAGTTCTTGTCTTCATTCCCACATTCAATAACATTTTTGAAATCGCCGTGTGCCAAGCATTGTGGTTTCTTTTTAAATCACATTAATCTTCACAAATATCATATGAGGTGGTTATTTTCATTCCCACTTTACAGATAGGACATTGGAGTTGGGGTAGATTAAATGACGTGTCATTGTGGCATGAAGAAGATGCTAAATAAGACTAAAAATTGGGTCTTTTTACTAGAAATTCCTCTCCCCAACTTTGCTTTAAATCTGTTTTTCCTAAGAGGTAGACATGGGCAAAAGGGGAAGCATGCACAGTGTAGAGGGCAAGTGAAAGTGAGAAAGAAGAAAGAGCAGTTGTTTAGGGGCTTGCTGGGAAGGATTCCTTGTGTCCAGGGGTCCTGGATGAAGTGGCAGGAGATACAGTGGGAAGAAAGATTGGGACTGGAGTGTTAATGAATGCAGAAACACCTGGCACAGCACTTGGAACACAGTGAAATTCAATAAAGGTAGTTGAATCTTACAATACGTTGAAGATTTAAATTATCCCTGTTTATTGGTTTGTCTTCCTGGCTATACTGTAAGCTCTGTGAGACTAGGAGCTGTTTTCGTGGAGTTCATCTTTGTATCCCTAGAATCCAACACGATGCCTAGCATGCGGGAATGCTAAATAAATCTCTATGGAATAAACGAACTAATCCTTAAACATCCTTCAGGAGGCAGCATAGAAGAAAACAAAAACAAAACAAAATACTGATTTTAGAATCAGGGTACATGGTTTCAAATCCCTTCCTGCTAGCTTACAGGTGTGTGACTTTGAATAAGTTATATAACCTCTTTGAATAGTTTATTCATTTGATGATAATATTCACTTTAAAATGTTATTTTGAGGACTAAATGAGATCATGTTTTTGAGTTGCTTAGCACATTACCCAGCAAATTATAGACATTCGACAAATGTCAGTTTCTTGCCGCCTCCTTTCCACTATCCAGTATTGAAATGTGCATTAAAGGAGCTTACATCCAGATTTTTAAGGAATAGCCATTATTTCTAATATTCAGTCTTATTGTCAGATCATGGGTCTCAAATTAATATTTAAAAAAGATGACTACTTTTTAAAGCATGTATTATTATTATGTTTTTTGAGACAGGATCTTGCTTTGTCGCCCAGGCTAGAGTGCAGTGATATCATCACAGCTCACTGCAACCTCAAACTCCTGGGTTCAAGAAATCCTCCTGCCTCAGCTTCCCCAGTAGCTGAGACTACAGGCATGTGCCATGCGACACAACATCCAGCTAATTTTTCTATTTTTAGTAGAGACAGGGTCTCAGTCTTGCTCAGGCTGGTCTTGAGCTCCTGAGCTCAAGCAGTCTTGCTGCCTTGGACTCCCAGAGTGCTAGGATTACAGGCGTGAGCCACCATGCCAGGCTAAAGTATGTATTATAAAGTGTCACATATTGGTGTTGAATAGGTGAATGGATTAAATCGGATTGAACACCCAGAATTTTATCACAATACCTATGGCACTCTCAGGATCCAAGATAAATAAGCACTTCGGTCACTAGTTGATTAGCTGTTATTTAGTTGGTTTGAGAACTCCCTCAAAACCATTAAATTCCTTTTGTTTTGACTGTGTCTAAAAAAAACATTGAGTAAATCTGTAACACCTATAACACTGACAAAACAATAAATGAAGGCCAGGCGTGGCGGCTCAGGCCTGTAATCCTAGCACTTTTGGAGGCTGAGGTGTGAGGATCGCTTGAGTCCAGGAGCTTGAGACCCGCCTGGGCAAAAATGAGACCCCATCTCCACAAAAAATAAAAACACTGGGTGAGTGTAGGGTGTGTACCTGTAGTCCCAGCTACTTATGAGGCTTAGGCAGGAGGATTGCTTGAGTCCAGGAGTTGAAAGCTGCAGTGAGCTATAATGATGCCACTACAATCTAATCTGGCCAATGGAGGGAGATCTTGTCTCAAAACAACCACAACAAAGCCGTAAATGAGGAAAAAAGTTAATAAAACAAAGCTTTCACTGATTTAATGAAAATCTAGGTTATTTTATTATTTTGCTTCTGAAATCATGTATTTCCAAATAAAAGTAAATGTGGTTAGAAATCAATTACGCCATTTTGTAGTTCTGATTTTCTCTCTGTGGGTCTCCAAACACATCCCACAGTTGTAAAATTTCTTCCATTCTTTCCTTAGACATGGACTGGTCCCTTTGCAAGTAGATCAATTTTTCCAGATTGAGCCCACATTTGTGGATATCTCTGAAATTTAGTCAATGCATGTATATCTTATCTTGTGAGTATTATGTGTGATTTCACGGGAAATACTATCCTTTATGTATTCAATTTATAAGATACATTAAGGAGTAAAATTTTATTTTATAAGTCTAAGGGAAACAAATTGTCTACTGGATTCCAAGTTGTATTCCCAGAAGTTTCAAAACATAGTCACTCTGATCTTTGTATGACTCATTTTCCAAAGTCCTATATTTTCTCTTTATCCCTACTGCATTCAGCTCAATTAGAAAGGAAAACTTCATTTGGGTTTAATAAATGATCTTGGATTAAAAACAAGGTCATATGTTATGCCCATACATTCATCTCACAATATATTTGACAATCTGCTATATACTAAGTACTATATTCACAGACTGATCATAATGGCAAAAGTTAGAAATTATTTAAATGCCCATTATAGAGGAATGATGAAATAAATATACATAGCCATTTAAATTATAGTGTAAATAATATTTAAAATCATGCCATTTACCAACTCAGAAAAATGTTTATGATAGAATGTTAAGTGAAAAAGTGAGTTAGAAAACAATGTGTGATATTACAACTGGACAGATATAGAGTTAACTAATAACAGGTAATCCAATCTAATCTATTTTGTCCTATAATAAGCTTTTGTACATTTCATGATATGAAAATATGTTTATTTAGAAGTATATAAATCAGTTGTGAGTTAGACCATGAAGAAAGTGGGATACTACACAGAGAATTTGTTTTAAAAAATGTAAATACAGCCTAGGCAACATAGAGAGGCCCCATCTCTACAAAAAAAATTTTAAAAAAATTAGCTGGGGCTGGAGACATGCACCTGTAGCCCTAGCTACTTGGGAGGCTAAAGCAGGAGGATTGCTTGAGCCCAGGAGTTGGAGGTTACAGTGAGCTATGACTGAGCCACTGCACTCCAGCCCAGGTGACAGAGCAAGACCCTATCTCAAAAAAAATAAATGGGGCAAGGCATGGTGGCTCATGCCTATAATCCCAGCACTTTGGCAGGCCAGGTGAGAGGATCACTTGAGGCCAGAATTTCGAGACTAGCCTGAACAAGAGCGAGACCCCATCTCTACGAAAAATGGAAAAATTGGCCAGGAGTAGTTGCATGCTCCTGTAGTCCCAGCTACTCCGGAGGCTGAGGCAGGAGGATCACTTGAGCCCAGGGGTTTGGGCTATGATGATGCCACTGTACTCCAGGATGGGTGACACAGTGAGACTCTGTCTCAAATAAATAAATAAATAAATGTGTGTGTGTGTGTGTGTGTGTGTGTGTGTGATTGTGTGTGTAGCCCAGCCAAAAGCATGGTTTCTATGCGAATATGGATTTTTTTTTTAAAACAAAGAGCAGTTCATAAAGAAATGTGTGTTGAATAATTCCATATTGTAAAAAATCAGAACAAAACTAAATAACTTATATGGATAAATATAAGTGAAAATAAGTTTGGAAAGATAAATGTCCAAATACAATAATTATCATTATTTCTAGATTGAATAATATAGTCAGGGCAATTTAAATTTTTTCCCACCCTTTATCTTCTGCTAAG
>CAUYSK010088777.1:0-22478 GCA_963575035.1 Avahi laniger | reverse complement strand
AGATTGTTTGAGCTCAGGAGTTCGAAACCAGCCTGAGCAAGAGCGAGACCCCATCTCTACTAAAAATAGAAAGAAATTAATCGGCCAACTAAAAATACATAGAAAAAATTAGCTGGGCATGGTGGCGCATGCCTGTAGTCCCAGCTACTTGGGCGGCTGAGGCAGAAGGATCACTTGAGCCCAGGAGTTTGAGGTTGCTGTGAGCTAGGCTGACGCCATGGCACTCACTCTAGCCAGGGCAACAAAGTGAGACTCTGTCTCAAAAAAAAAAAAATGTAGACCTTTGCATTTCCTCGTTCTGGCTATGTACCATATTCAGAATAAAATGCCAGACCCCACTAAAAAAGCCAGAAACATAGGAATAGCCTTTTCCTAAGTAAGGAATGTAAATTTAAAAAGAAAATCTTATGGGAAAAAGTTGCTCTTGCAAGATTTCCTGCCCAAGTTCAAAGGTATAACACATTTTGCATAAGATTTTGATAAATAAATAAATTTTAGGGTTGTTTACTGAAACCAAATTCATGCTCTGATCATTTTTATTTTGCCTATCATTAATCATAGTCTCCCAGTGAAACTCAGCATCTTTATATCCTAGTATCTATTTATACTATTCACTTTAAAATATAACAGCTAGAGAAACTAGTTACACGTAAGAAATCTTTTATACTTTGATAACCCTGAAATATTCATCTGTTATAGTTAAATATAAAGGTAAATTATTTATTGACCACTTCAGCTGTAATGATTCCAAAGCAGCTGTTATTTACCTGGGCAACAGTCCTCAAATTAAAATAATTCTCTGAATGAGCTTTGGGCTCCATGCTGTTAGTCCTTATGTTTAACAGATAGGTTGTAACACCTTCAAAAAAAACCATCATGGGCCACTGAGTAAAAAAAAACCTTTTCAAAAGCATAATTATATGCTGTATTTATATTATAGTCAGACACATGATGATCAGGTAAATAATTAAAAGTGACAAGTCTGAAACCAAACAAAATGACTCCCAAGGAAGCAAAAGTCACTTTCATGCCATTTTTCAGGCAATATACATGTATAAAGAGAATGTTATTTTTTTCTTAACCCCAAAGGAGAAATTGTACAGGAATAAATAATTACATAGCTCTCTTCTACCCTCCAAATGAAAGGTTTGCACCTAGAAAAAAAGTAAAGTAAGATTTACTGTGCCAATCTTAAATACACCCTCTTCAACATTGATAAAGAATTTCTTTGCTTTTAATGATTTGTGCTATTATATCAGATTTTAAAACCAGAACACAGAAAGCTTATATGTGTTTTTCAAAGTAGGGCAGGGAATTTGGGGGAAAGCACATGACTGGCTTCCCTACAGGACTCTGCTGTGTCTTTGAATTTTATCCATATGAAAAACAAATAAGCCAGTGGAGTTCTGGCTCTGTCAGGGCAGAGTGGACCCACTATGGCATATCCCTCCTGCTGATTATAATCAAAGATTGACAAAAACATGGGAGAAAAAACTACCTGAAGATTGTGAAAGTAAACAAAAGCAGGTGGGGGGATGGGTGTGTTTCACCCCTTTTTTTTCTTTTCTCACGCAACTTTATCCTGATGGCAGGCCCCAGTTTCAGAGCACTGTGGCCAGCTAAAATTCCAACAGAAACATGTCTTTCTGACCAGAGAAACCAGGAAATGTTGACCCTATAGGGCAAAGTGAGTGGGAGAAATTCCATAGGAAAAAAAAACTAGAGAGGCCGGGGCGCAGTGGCTCACGCCTGTAATCCTAACACCCTGGGAGGCCGAGGCGGGCAGATTGCTTGAGCTCAGGAGTTCGAGACCAGCCTGAGCAAGAGCGAGACCCCTTCTCTACCAAAAATACAAAGAAATTAATTGGACAGCTAAAAATATATAGAAAAAGTTAACCAGGCATGGTGGCACATGCCTGTAGTCCCAGCTACTTGGGAGGCTGAGGCAGTAGGATTGCTTGAGCCCAGGAGCCTGAGGCTGCTGTGAGCTAGGCTGACGCCACAGCACTCACTCTAGCCCAGGCAAAAGAGTGAGACTCTGCCTTAAAAAAAAAAAAAAAGAACTAGAGAAAGTGGTCCCTTAATTTTGTGTAGGAACCCTAGGCTCAGTCTAACATCTGAGCCAAAAATGCAAGAAACAGCCACAAATCAATATAGTAAAGGTCTTGAGAATTTAACTGAGATATGAGTGACCCGCATAAGTCTCAGACTAACCTCTGAACTATGCAAGTGCAGGACAGACCCAAAGCAGCACATCAAGGCTTATATAATTGAACTGAGATTTAAACCACTGTGCACAGAAGATAAGCAGAACTTAGAATCTATCTGTGTTGAATGCCCACTAAAACAAAAACATCAACATTCTCCTAAGGATTATAAAAGGACTCAGAACCCATCCAATATAAGATTGACAACGTTTGGGATACAATACAAAATTATTTGACAACTGAATAAACAGGAAAATGTTACAAATTCTCAAGGGAAAAGCAATCAACAGATGCCAACCCCAAATGACTTAGATATTAAAACTATAAAAGACTTTAAAGGTGCTATCATAACTATGCTTCATGAGATAAAGGCAAATACATTTGAAATGAATAAAAAGATAAAAATTCTCAGTAGATAAATAGAAACTATTTTTTTTAAAAAAGGAGCTATTTGGAAACTTTAGAACTGGAAAATACAATAACTGAAATTGCAAAAAAAGTCATTGAATGGGCTCAATAGCTGAATGGAGATAAAAAAGGAAAGATTAAATGGGGATGAAGATAGATCAATACAAATTATCCAAATTGAAGAACAGAAAGGATTGAAAAAAAATGAACAAAATCTTCTAGACTTTTAAGACAATATCAAAGGTGAGGCCAGGCACAGCGCTTCACACATATAATCCTAGCACTTTGGGAGGCTGAAGCAGGAGTATCATTTGAGGCCAAGAGTTTGAGACCAGCCTGAACAATGTAGTGAAATCTCGTCTCTAAAAAAAATAGGAAAAATTTGCCAGGCATTTGGTATGCACCTGCAGTCCCAGCTACTGGGGAGGCTGAGGTAGGTGGATCTCTTGAGCGCAGGAGTTTGAGGTTGCACAAAGATATGATGACACCACTGCACTTTAGCTGAGGAAACAGTGAAACCATGTGTCAAAAAAAAAAAAAATCCAAAGTGAGTTCTACAAAACAATTCCTAGAACTAACAAATAAATTTAGCAGGATGCAAGGCTCAAGGTTAGTATACAAATATCAATTGTATTCTTATATACCACCAGCAAATAATTGGAAAATGAAACTTGAAAAACTTTTCTTTAATAATATCAACAAAAATCATAAAATACATTGGAATAAATCTAACAAATGATGATCAAGACCTCCACATTAAAAATTATAAAACATTCCTGGAGAAAATTGAAGAAGACCTAAATAAATAGAACAGTATAGTATCTTTATGAATTAAAACATTCACTATTGTTAAGATAGCAATATCCTTATAGTGATCCATGCTCCATGGGATTCCAATAAAAAAAATTTCAGCAGGCTTTTTTCTTTTGTAGAAATTGACAACCTAATTCTAAGATGTATATGATGATGCAAAGGATCTAGAATAATCAAAGGAATTAAGAAGGAGGATGAGGGAGAGAAGAAAAACAAGGAGAAAGAGAAGAGCAAAGTTAGATGACCTACTCTACCTGACTTCAAGACTTACTATAAAGCCCAAGAAATCAAGACAGTTTGGGTGATATATAAACTCAAAACCATAAAATTTCTCTAGAAGAAAGCATAGCAGAAAATCTTTGCAACCTTGGATTAGGAAATGGTTTCCTAAATTGGACACCAAAATTGTAAACCATAAAAGAAAAAATAGAAAATTAGACTTAATCAAAATTTAAAACTTTTGTTCTTCATAAGGTACCATTAAGAAAGTAAAAGGCAAGCCACAGACTGGGAGAAAATATTCACAACATATATCCAAGGATTTTTACAGAGAATTCATAGAGAACTATTATAGTGTAGTAAGAAAAAGCCAGATAACCAAATTTTTTAAATGGACAAAATATTTAACAGTCACTTCTGCAAGAAGACATACAGATGGTCAATAAGCACATGAAAAGATGCTCAACATTACTAGTCATCAGGGACATGCAAATTAAAACCACAATGAGATACCTCTACATATCAAGTAGATTGGCTAAAATTAAAAAGACTGAGCATGCCAGGTGCTGGCAGGAATGTGGAGCAACCGAAGCTCTTACATGCTGCTGATGGGAATATAAAATGATACAACCAGTTTGGAAAACATTGTTGCAATTTCTCAAAAAGTTAAACATACACTCATGTTAAGACCCAGACATTCCACTCCTAAGTATTTATCCAAGAAAGACAAAGCCACCTGACCACACAAATACCTGGGCATGAATGTTCATTGCAGCTTTACTTTTAATAATCCCAAACTGGAAGTAATCCAAAAGTCCATCAACAAGTAAATGGATAAACTAATTGCTGTATATCTGTAGAAAAGAGCATAACTCAGCAATACAAAGGAATGAACTATAGATATATAAAACAACATGGATGGTGCTTGCTTCGGCAGCACATATACTAAAATTGGAACGATACAGAGAAGATTAGCATGACCCCTGTGCAAGGCTGACACGCAAAAAAATAAAAAAGAAAAGAAAAAAAGAAAACAACATGGATGGACCTAAAAACCATTATGCTGAATGAAAAATTCAGGCAAAAAAGTGAGCACACTGTTTAATTCCATTTATACAGAATTCTACAAAGTAATCTATAGTGACAGAAAGCGGATCAGTGGTTGCCTAGGGAATGGGATAGAAGAAGAGATGGATTACAAAGGATCTAAAGGAAATTATTGAGAATGATGAAAATGTTTGTTATATTGATTATGGTCACACAGGTGTATACATAAGTCAAAATTGATCAAATCATACAATTCAAATATGTGCATTTTATTGTACTTCAATTTTACCTCAATAAAGTTGTACCAAAGGTGGGGGGAAGATCCAACTTATTGACAAAAGCAGTGGGTGGCTCTATAGTTTCCAGCCATACAGGGGACTAGAAAACCTGATGTTCTCACTGAAAACATTTAGAAATGATGGATTAACTATTAACAAACATTCTTTTAAGTGTATAGCCTGGGCTACCCTTGGAGAGTAGAGAGAGATGTTGCTGGCCCCTTAAGCAAGGAGCTTTGGTTTTGACAGTCACTCAGGAACAAAACTTGGCCCTTACAGGTTAGGAGAGGAGATTGAAACTGCCCTATAGTCCTGAGATCACTGAAGGGCTACATCCTTAGAAAAAGGTTGGACCAGGAAAAGAATTCACTTGCTGGCCCAGGATGAAAATAAGGAAGTTTGTCTGCCTTGGGAAAGGGCTTCCTTTAAGAACACATAACCACAGCCTATCTTCATGGTTTCAGGATTTGAATTTATACTATCTCTGTAGTCAGGGACCCCAAAAGTAGATGAATTAACTTAAAAAGTGGTCCAGCCTGGAAATATTCCTGAGGCACCTGGCAGAAAAAATACAAAATTTCTCTGTATGGCAAAATCATTAACCAAGCCTCAACAGATTCCTTTGATAATACCCCACTGAAAGTGAGCTCACAATACAAAATAACAAAATATGAGAAAACTACAAAGCAAATATGTGTGCAAATTTTTGTGCTAACACTTGAGTAGCACTTTGTTGTTAAGTATTAGAACTTTTCTAAGCAGGGCAAATTCAAGCAGCCCATAAAATCTGGTGCCTCTTCCTCAGTGAGGAAATACTTGGAACCCCATTAAAAAGAATCAGGAATGATATCTGCCATACAAGTCCAGAAATGAAGAAGGTCAATAATAGAGTAACACATACAGCTTGAGACTTTGTTTTGAAGTACAAAGGCTATATATTTGTATGTGCATATGAGAGTATGGAATTATATACACCAAATTTATTGAAGAGCAGGATTTGGGGAGGATTGGGGAAGAAGAGTTTTTAAAATTTGAGAATTGTTCAGATATATTTTTCCTTTTGACAATGAATATCTGTAATTTTTTTAAATAAAGGAAAATATTTTAAAGAGCTCTTTTGTTTGTAACAATAGCAGCTATTTTGTCACTGAAAATAAAGGACAAAATGCAATTTTCCAAGTGCAGTAAAACTGCTAGCTACAAGGAAGTCAAGCAATGAACTACTAGGAGAGGAAACCCAGGGTTGTTTGAAAATCCTGTTTTTCACGCTTCTCTTAGTTTGGTGTTCTGTCACCTGAAATGTAATTACCCAGAAGGTGGTTTTCAGACAGCATCCCCTTAGGAGAATAATGTTCATTGAGAGCAACTTGGAAATAATTCAAGAACTGACTGCTGGTCACAGTTGCCTTACATAATAAACTTGATAGCCATGCCCCAAAGAGACCAGATCACAGCATTAGAAAAGATGGTGAGATCATCCCCTCACTTGTGGTTGGCTTAGATATAAACAAGCAACCAAAAAAAATTCTAGTCAAGGCAGAATGACTAGCTGCATATAAAAACATATGAATATTAAAAGACTAGCAACGCTACATTTTGAAGAATTATCTGAGATGTCTTGTGAAAAATGTCTTGCAAAAAAAAAAGACGACTTGCTAAAAGATGTGACCTTTATAAGCTATAGAGAAATAATTTGCTATGTTCCAAAGATAAAAGGCTTGCTAGAAACAAGAGGTATATGAAGTATAGTAAAAGAGTATTTCCAAGACAGAATAAAAATATAGATAGTAAGGGACTTTTGTTGCATTAAAATTTAGCATCTGAAATTTGGTATTTGAAAAATTAATTTTAATGGATACACTTCATAATAAATATCTGAATTAGGAAACTGATTCTATAGTTTCCTTTTAACAAAATTTATCTGCCCATTGGCCAAATTTGGGACTTACTGAGCATCAAGAAGGACAAAGACTGTAAATGATTATATCAAATAAACAAAAATCCATGAATCTACAGTGATATCCAAAAAGAAAAGGGAAAAAATAAGGAAAGCTTTTTTTGAGAATGTCAGCTAACAAAAGTAGAAGGAAAGGTATTTAGAAAACTACCATTTTGCATCCACAAGGCAACAGACGATTCAGACAAAGATCAGCAACATAAGCTAAAGCCATTAAGAAGAATTTGTTGAGAATAGGATATCCACATAGTACCAAAGAGTCATAAACACTTTGCACTTTTAATGAAGAAATCTATGCTCACCAACTTAACCAAGGGATCAGTCTTGAATTCAGTAAGAGTGGGGCAACCTGGTATTGTTTCTTGATTTGAAACAATAAAAGTACACAACATCACTAACGAAAGCTTCTTGATTAAGAACGTTTAACCTGAATTCAATCAAGTTTCACACAGTTTACAGGAAACAGAGGGGCTAGATGTTAAAAGACAACATAAGGAAACAACTGAATCCAGAATGTGTGCCCTTCTACAAGAGAACTGCCTTGAATCTTTAAAAAGCCAATACCATTTTTTTTTTTAATGTGGGGAGACTATATTGTAGAGAGACCTACAACCCACAATCAAATGCAATGAATAACATTGACTGAATCCTGGTTTGGGGAGGAGGTGGATGGAAAGCTGCTATTAAAAACTTTGTGAAACAAATTGGGAAAGCTTAAACATAGATTAAATATTTGATATTATGAATTACTGTTGATTTTCCTTAGTTGTGATTATGATATTGTGGTTATACAGGAGAATCTCCCTGTTCTTAGGTAATGCATGCTTTTTAGAGATAAAATATCATGATACCTGAAATTTACTTTAAAATAGTGTATCAGTGTGTGGTGGGGAGAGATTGCCAATATCTGTCTTTGACCTACAAAACCAGTTATTCGGTTAAACCTAATACAAACACATACAGAGTAAAAGTAAGTGTGGCAAAATGTTAGCCACTGTTGATTCTAAGCAGTACTACACAGGTGTTTATTATACTATCCTTTCAACTTTTCCATATGTTTGAAATTTTTTCTAATAAAATGTTGGGGGAGGAAATTCTTCTCAGAAATGTTTTCCTCAGAAGACACCTATAATATTTACCCTGAATTTTAAAGTACCTTACTATTCTAAAGAAGTTGTTTGCTTTTCCTCATTTGCTTGCTCATCATCCATTCCAAGAATATTAAAACCTGGCTTAATTGTTGCAAATCTTCTACTGCTAGAATAAATCTAATGTAAATCTCACAAATAACACCAATAATCAGCACAAGATTTATAGGTGTAAACATCTGGTTTTATACCCAAATAACAAACTTAACAGCAATAAAACAAATCGTTTATTACCGCATATAATGTGTTATATTAAATTTACACAATGATATATAAAAACACATACTGTTTATATTATACAGTAATTTAACATCAACAGGAATATCAAAACGAATACTACTCATGCACAAAACATGCATATACTGGTATTAAAAAAAGCAATTTTACACAATACTGTTTACCCAAAAAAGTTTTTTTTAAAAAATAAAGCCCTTCCAGATAGGGTCAGTGGTCCAATCTGGACTGGATTGCACTAATATATTCAGGCCAATGTGACACTGGCACACTGCTCAGTGAGCAATTGTGGGCTTGGAATCATGCCCAAGGGTTATTTCATTAAGAGAGCACTTCTCTGTACCCAAGGACCAAAATTTTATCCTAAAGGCAAATCCTGCAAGGAATGAAAGGTTGGATTGGCTACAAATTAGGGGGGTGGGAGGAAGGCATCAAAATGTTCCATAAATGGCCCTAGAAAAGGTTGCTATGTCCAGGGCCTAGGCACCAAGTGTAGCAAAAATTTTCATGAATCCTTTCAAGGTATCACCAGCCTCCCTATCCAGATTGTCATCTCTGGATTTAGGGTCTGGTAATGAGTCCAGCAAACGGTTCTGAGAAGTTCTGAGAAGACAATAGAATGGGAGTACATCTGAGAAATACAGACTACATAAAAAATCATAGAAAACAATGACTGCCCCTCGTACCTACTTCTCACAATTGTATGTGATGCCCCTCAACAGGAAAACCCTCGTGGAGACACTGCCCTGAAGAATCAAGAAGCAAATGTATGTCCTAAAATTCTATCCACCTGACCCTGGGGTCAAAAAGTCTCATCCCAATAAAACTTCAGCATCAAAACCTGTACCTTTTGAAACCGCCAATACTGCAAAACTCATTCACTATCACCACCATTAAAACCTTAATATTTACTTCTAACTAGAAAATATTCTTTACCTTCCGTTAAAGGCACTAGTGTCTACACATGATGAAAATGGGACAAATAATTTACCTTGGTTTTGTCTTAAAAGAAAAGCATTCCATGAAAGTATTACACAAAAATGAAGATGTCGCCTTTTTTATTTCGGCAACTAGGGGGGTAAAAAAGACACTTTTCTACACCAGTGACGTTACTCAAACCGTAGTCATCAGTTTCAGAGAGCCGGACCGAAAGCGGAGGATTTTCTTCTTGAGGTTATGCGAAGCTTTAATTTTGACAAAGGCTTTTGTGGGGTTGTTGCGAAGACCTGGACCCGTCACCGTCTGAACTGGGAGAGTCTGGACGAACTGCGACCAAATTAAGCCCCCGCTTTCCTCAGAGTCGCTGGTGGTCGTGCTCTCCCCCACAAACTCACCCTCGCTCACGCTGGACTCGCTGTCGCCGAAGCAGTTGGTGGTGTAGTTGCTCTGCTCGTCCTCGCTGGTGTCCACCACGGTGGAGTGGAAGAGGGACTCGCACTCGGCGGAGTACTCGGAGTCGCTCGCCACGTAGGCGTAGGGGCTGGCGTAGGGCAGCGGCACGGGCGCGGGGAAGCCCACGTTCTCCCGGCGCCCCCGCCGGGCCCTCCTCAGAGCCTCTTCATAGGAAACCTCCGCGGAGGACTTCCACCGCCGGTAGTCGGTTCGCTTGTGCTTAGGTTTGGCCACCACCGCCTCCCGTCCGTGGCCGTGCGCCCTGGTTCCTGCCCGTGGGCCCCCGCCCAGGGGCCTGCCCAGAGGGCCCCCCTCAGGCCCGCCCCCGCTCTTCCTGCCCTTGGAGACGGCCTTCTTGGGTTTCTTATTTGTATCCAAGTCCTCGGGGAAGCGGCACTTCTTGCTCCCTGCCCGCGTTTTCTCCCTGACGGTGGGCAAACCGTTCTCCAGCCCCTGGAGGGCCTGGCCGCGGTGCTTCAGGGTGGAACTTTTCGCCACGGCCACGTTCCTGTGGCTGCGGTGGGGCCTGGCGCCCGGCTGCTGCCCAGGAATGAACTGAGCTTTGACCAGGTGCCCTTCCTCCAGGCTTTGGGAGGAAGAGCCCTCACTTTTGAAATCCAAGGCAGGCCTGTCTTCCACCGGGAAGAGCAGTGGAGGAGGTGCAGTGGCCGGAGGGACACCCTGCAGGCTGTTTTTCTGTGACATCTTTTTCAGAGGCTGGGCCACTTTATTCTCTGGTGGGGCACTGGGGCCTCTGCCAGGGCTCTCTTTTGGAGACGCGGCTGAGAGCTGAGTGCTTTCTTTAAGGGGCTCCCCTGTCCCAGCAGTGGGACACCGAGCATGTTCTTGGGAGGCTGGCTTGGCATTTTTTGGTAGATGCTTACTTTGAAGTTCGGAGGCAGCAGCTGGCAAGCAGCCCTCTGATGGGGGCAATCTCTTGCCTTCTGCTTGTTCTGACTTTGACTCTTTTGACCACTGCTTCGGTGGGGAGAATGTCCCATTGTCCAAAGAGGGTATTCCACTGGAGGGCAGACACGCCTGTTTCGAATTCTTAAGGTTCATGTTATTACCCTGTGACACACCACCAGTGGCTCTGACACAAACGCTCCCATTCCTCAGAAGCCCTTTCGTGGGGTCCGCATTCACACTGGTTCTTGGTTTGTTGGTCCTCACAGGGTGTGTTTTTTTCTGGACCAGGCTCAGAATGTAGCCATCCATTTTCTTGCAGGATGAAGGATGCGAAGCAGACCATAGGCTGCTTGGAGATGGTAAGGAACTGTCTGTTTTAATGGTAACTAGCTCAGATCCACCGCACACCTCACTGGCATGATTTCCAAGCCTCTCCTCTTCCCGCAGAGGGTTGCCCGTCAGACAAAGGAGAAACATTGGGCTCTGCACGGCCACGGCATGGAGCGGACTGGGATAGCGATATACATCATTCCCGTTTTTAGACACCAGATCACACTGGTACTTGGGATTCACATCTGTAATGACATCAAAGGAATTAAATTGTGATGTGGAGAAGGAACGACAAACTGCCCCTGAGGCCTGGTCTACACAGTGGCCTTCTTTATATGCCAACCATCCTATGAAATCTGAAAAACATTGAAAGGTACATTCTGAAGAAGCAAATTGGTCAGCACTAGCTTGACTCTTTGGCCAAATATTTTTTTTTTTTTTAGACAGGGTCTCACTCTGTTGCCCAGGCTAGAGTGCAGTGGCATGGTCATAGCTCACTGCAGCCTCGAACCCCTGGGCTCAAGAGATCCTCCTGCCTCAACCTCCCTAGTAGCTGGGACTACAGGCAAACACCTACACGCCTGACTAATTTTTTTTGTTGTTTGTAGAGATGGGGGGTCTTGCTATTGCTCAGGCTGGTTTCCAACTGACCTCAAGCAATCTTCCTACCTTGGCCTCCCACAGTGCTAGGATTACAGGCATAAACCACTGCACCCTGCCTCTGTGGCAATTTTTATGAAGACAAACTCATGGCTGAGAGAGAATGCCAAAGGATTTAAAAACATTCCACTAGCTACTCTACCATTTGACATTCCACTTCCTACTACTAGATGAGGGAAAAATATTTAACCAAAATTTTTTATAAGGTATATATCCTCTAAAGGAAAAATATTCAACCATTAAGAATGCCTTCAAGGTATTGAATAATATAGGAAAAGCACTTTAAAGTTTAGTGAAAATTGTGATATAATACTACAATATGATTATAATTGTATTAGGATTATGTGTATGCAAAAAAAAGATCTATGATGAAGCACACCAAAATTCTAATAATAGCATCTCAGTGTGATGAGAAAGCAAGTTATGTTTACTTTCTTTATTTTCCATTTTCTAAATTTTCAGTAATAACTGTACTACATTTATAACTGGAAAAAATAAATGCTTTTTAAGTCATTGTTTCTCTAGGCCACTCTTCCTTCTATGTTCTATTCCTGGTTTTCCTAAAATACTTAGGTTAAACTATACTTCCTGTGGACTTTCTCCTCATTTTGTATTTCTTTTAAACATAATTATCAATGACATCCATTCAAATATAACTGTCAATTGAAAGGTCAAGGATTCTGATCAAATTTCAATAAACACTAATCAAATTTAAATAATAATCACCTTATATTTTCAATAGTGACACTAAAAAATAAAAGTATTATTTTTAACAGGATAAGAAATTCTTGATAAGATTTTAAAAGATTGAGTAGTAGTATTAATGGATAAGTTTCCCACATCTCAAAAATGTAGATGCCAAAATACAATGAAATCAAGCTTGCTTTCTTAATTAAATTATTTTGATCTCTTATCTTGGTGAATATTACAAATATCAAATCCTTTTAATGACCTTCAGTTATCAGAGAAAATTAAAGTTGAGCTTATCACTAATTTGTCCTCCATTATAATTATATTTATTTATTCAAATATTGAAAACCTACTATGTGCCAGATTCTGGTCATGGTTTAATTTAAGAGAAAGCTCCATGAACTTCAAAGATAATTAGCAGTCTTAGGGGAAAAACAGTCTAGACTCAGAGATGATATGATTCATTTGTAAAGAAAAGATTATAATAAAAATGCCATGTTGCCACCCACTCAACCCCCAATAAACAGCTTGTTCTAACAAGAGGAAACCTCTCTGGTTAACATCCTTCTCCATCCCTCTCCCACCACCCTAAGCCCCATTTTTGCCTTACTTAAAAGCCACATTTACATACACTTCACGAATCTTCCCTTTTCTCTGTTTAGAGTTAAGCAAAACATATCCCAGCCCCCAAGGCCCAATGTAACTGTTTCAATTATGTGAGGACACGGCATTTGGGAAAATAGGGGTCTGTCTTCAAGGAAAACCTGTACCAAAGTGACTTTAATGGGTTTATAAAGTTTCCCTCTGAAACCAGATCTGCAGAGTAAAAGGGAGCAATTACCAATGAACTTAAGGCCCAGACACTATAGATACACAGTTCTGTGCTGCTGACACACATTGATTGCTGCTGACAACACACACTACAAATACACGGACACCAGCCAATTAGCCACCTCAGCTGCTTGGGTGCTATGTTTGCGTTGCCTGAACTCAAAAATTTAGCCTTATATTCAAGTGAAGAACAGACAAACCAGGAGTGTAATGACTTGTGCCAGCACCTATAGCAACTCTAATCTCGACATTTTCTCTGCTTTTCCAAGGAATCAAGACTAAAGAAAGCGTCCTGAGTTCCAGCAACAACTCTGTCATCCAGCAGATGGGGAGCCTCTTACAAACAGCTTATAAACCAAAATTCCTTCTCTTTTAGATGAGAAGGTTGAAAACAATTTCTGAATTCCTCTGGAATGGTAGAAAAACATGGACCTGGCAGTTGGGCCTGAGTTTGCATTCTGCCTCTGCTTACTCACTAGCTATAGAGCCTTAAATAACTTATCAACCCTCACTAGACCTCATTTTTTTGATACATAAAGTGAAGGTAACAACACCAGCATTCTGCAGAATTGTTGGGAGGATTTAAAGGAGATACATGCATGCAGAGCATTCAGTCCAGTGTGTGACACATAGTGGAAAGGCAAGAACTCTTCCAGCACCAACAATAACATGATTCTGCCTGGAGGTCATTGCAAGGATAGCCCAAGGAATAACAGCATATGAGCTATGAGGATCTCATCCCAACCACCTGCTAAAAGAAAAGTGAGTCACTATCATGCAGGGCATTCTGGATAATATGGAGGGGCCACTGCTCCCTGAGCTGTCAAGCAGTTCTTGGCCAGGCTGACAGATATATTTAACTTAATGTAAGCTTTAGCTTTAAATGATCAAAGGAAAAAGAAAGCAGTTCTAGAATGGTTTTCAAAAGAAAATGTAGACAAGTTCAACTAACAGCAAAGACTTAGAAACAGAGATTAAGACCTATAATATTGGGACAGGATTCCTAAAAATAAACTATCTATCTTGCTACTATCAGAATATAAAGCCAAGTAACATCCAAAGAGTACTGGAATAGTTCTATTAATAGACATTCACCTTAATAGATATTCATCTAGATGAAACTATGGGTTCTAGATGTAAGTACAACACTAAATACAGTAAATTGATGAACTTTTGTTTTTCCATCAGTAAAAGATGTTGGGGCTAGACAACCTTTAAGGGCCTTGACCTTTTCCCATTAAAAATTTCTATCAGTGCTAAAAACTTACCTGCAGATTTGGGGCAACCATCTGAGAGAGTCAAGGTTGCCTCCAAAGGGCTGCAAAAGCAGGTGCTGGAATGACAACTGGATAAACACTCACTGAACACCGAGTTAGAGGAATTGGAAAGGGATCCTGAAGCCCCATCACTCAGCTCATAAAACCCTACAAATAAAAACACTGTTTGAATTATCATGTCAAGGAATAATACACATTCATGCTTAAAAGGAAAAGGGGTGATCATCTAGGAAATGGAGGTTTGTTGTTTTGGTTTTTTTGGTTTTGGGTTTTTTTTTTTTTTTTGGTCAATTTTGGTTCACTGGATTTTAATGTTCTGATTTCATGGTCTTATTTTAAATAATTCCTAGGAAAAGGCACATGGGTACATTTCAAAGTTACTCTCACCCTCAAACTGACCTTCTTCCTTGACCCCACCTTTAAAGATGTGCAAGGAAAGAAACTTAGATCGTCAAGGCCTCAACTTTATTATGAATATTTCAAAAGGAATAACTTTAAGAGAAAAACAGATCTATTTAAGGAGCCAAATGGTTTAAAAGAAAAAAAAAAAAAAACTTTTGAAGTGGTCTCAGGAAGTTGAAGTGGGACTAATTTTCTAGCTCAGTTCTGATACTCAAGTTTCAAAGGAGGACCACTCTTCCAGAAATTTGAATAGCTTTTATTTTTAAACTCAGGGACTCCAGTCACATCAATCTCATTGTTAAAAATTTTGTCATCTGACCTTATTTCCCTCTCATGCAACTGAATGGCAGGCTGCTTTTTAAAATTCTCTCTGCACTGGAAACAAACTCCATTGCCATTTGCAGGTCTGGGAATGTTAACCACAGGGGGCCAAGGTATAACTCATGAGTGCAGAATTCTGTCCTTGTGCTCAAACACTCACCTGAGCTAGGCCGGCTGTCTGTCTCCAGGTGCTCTTCAGATGTCTTTTCTACATCCAGTCTCAGGTCACTTATCTGCTTGTCGAGTTCTTGCAACTGATTCAACAAACCAGCATCTCTTCTCCTCAAACAATTCTGATTAAGAACAAACAGAGAAAGGAAAAATGACTACACTTTGGTGACAAAGAACCAGAAAGTCTGCTGTAAGGATTCAAATTACCCATCTGAAGAGTTCACTAAACCTTCCAAAACCAAAATTGTACTGGATGACCTGAAATAAAGAAAAACTTTAAGAATTCAAGGATATGTCCTATGTTTAATTCTTACTGTCTCACATTTTGTGGTGATATAGTTTCTTCATAAAAACAAGACATGTTTTTAATTTCAACTAACATATACCAACTGTGACTTTTTATAGGTGGGGAAAAGAAAAATGCACTGAGTATTTAAATCATCTGGTATACAGCCAGTTTTTTAAAAAACAATACTTCACAGTAGACTCTTTAATTTGAAGTCAGGGTAACAGATTTCCTACAATACACTATAAGCTTACTTAGGTGAGATTTTTCTGGCAAATGTCTTGGCCTGCAGAGTTTTGTTTTCTATTAGTTGCTTTGTGGGGTTTAATCAGTCTTAGGGCCTTTGAAAGTGAGAAACTAATACTAATAGCCAGTGCCAAGTATAATGTGAGCTGGCAGAATCCAAAACCCTCAAGGGAAGGCCCATCAAGATTTGAACTCAGCTGGTTTCCAAAGGTGACAGATCGGTTGTGCTAACTCACACCGCCACCTAGCGCTTCCTATTGCTGGAAAAGCAAAAGACCTCAAAAGGCATCTGGTTCAAATCATGAAGGCCAAGTCTACAAATGAAAATAATACCATAAACACTGACTGGACTGGAATTCTCCTGACATTCTGCCTTGCTCCCCCTCAAGTGGACAATAGGAACTGCCACCCACAATCTTGAAATTTGTGAAGACAAAAAGATGGTATTGCATAAGACAATGCATAAAACATAAATCACCAGGCATAACCAGTGAGAATTGGCTCAAATCAATGGTACATACAAATCTGGTCTGTTACCAAAAAAACACAGTAAAATGCCAAAACAGAGGTATTACACAGGCCACATCGGACATCCTTACAAAATAGATGCGTATGAATATATACTTCTCTGTCTGTCCTTTGACTTAAAAAGCTTGGAGACATAAACCATATGCTTGTTTGCTAGAATGAGTTTTTTTCAGGAAAAACGAACCTATCAAGTAAAAGCACTTCGATGCTCTAAAAAACAGAAAAAGAGAAAAAAATGATCTGAAAATAGATAATACAAGAAAACATATGACAACCACATAGCATCACCACTTTATTGTAAAAGGGCCATTATCTAGCATGTGCTTAGTTTAAATACAATCACATGGCCAGGTAAGGACCTTTGCTGTTTCCAAAACTACATTTTGAGGACACTGAAACAAAGCTGCCGCCATTATTTTGAGGCGAGGTCAAAAACTGTTCATCAATACATTAAGCTCCAAAGTTCTTTTTCCTCCTCATTAATGAAGACTGCATAGAATGACTGAGACACTGACAGAAATCCAATAAGATAAATGCTCCCTGAAAGCAGGTTACCTCTTCTCCCACCTCCACCACCAATCACAGCTGGCAGAACGTAAAAAATGTGAGAGGAGGAGGCACGTTCTCCAGCCAAATTTCCATCATTTGCATCTAGTTTAGCTGCCTTATACAAAGGGCTTCTATTTGAAATCAAGCACCAGCTTGGTGAAAGCTGGCATTCTGGGGAGAGCCCTGGGAGAGGCACGGCCCCCTATGGCGCTTCAGAGTAATCGTAAAACTCAGCATTGGACGGTTAACCACGCCACAAGCCCCCTCCTTGGCTTTTGTCCCCTCTCGGCGGGAGGAGATGAAGCCAAGGTCTCCAACTGAAATAGTATTTTAAGTAGAGATTTGCAAACCTCTGGGGAGAGGGCATGTACTCGTCTAAAAAGACTGAAGGTTAGAACCAGGCGACTCCAAGAATCCGAATGCAGAGGTGGGAAGAGCAGCCACCCGCTGCCCGCAATCCGCGCGAGGTCGCCAGCCCCTCACCAGACACAAAGCGGGCACACGCCAGAAACGCGTGGGCGTCGGCAGCCCACGCGCCGCGGGCACACAGTTAGGGGGTCGGAGGGTAGGGGCGAGGGAAGGGGTTCCAAAACGGCGAGACTCTCCCCAGCCAGAGGTAACCTCGCGCCCACCCCAGCCCACCTGCCCGACCTCCAGCCCCGCAGCAGGGACAGCGTGCCCCACCTCCAGGCACGACCTACCAATTGCTTTCGCAGCAGCAAGATATTCTCTTCCAAGAACTTCTCCTCCAGGCGGCTGCGCTGCGCCGCCTCCCCCGGCAGCTCCCCGGCGCGGGGCAAGGCGGCCCCCGCAGCCCCGGCGCCGCGCAGGGCGCCCCGGACCAGCAGCTCCTGGCGCTGGCGCAGGTACTCCAGCTCCGCCAGCCCGGCCAGCGTGGCCTCCTGCCGCTCCCGGGTGCGCTGCCGCTCCGTGTCCGCCTCGCCCTTCTCCCGCCAGCGCCCCTCGGGCTCCGCCGCGCGCTGCTCGCCCCGGGCCGTCGCCTGCGGCTCCAGCTCCCTCGCCGTCCCGGCCGGACTCGGCTTCATGGCCCCCAATGCGGCAGCGAGCACCCGTCACCGCAGCCGGGCCTCCGGGACGGAGGAGCGGGGCGCTAGGGCTGCGGCCGCGGGCTCATGCCGCCCCGCGGCTGGGCACGAAGCGGGGGCGGCGGCCAGAAGCGCTCGCGCGGCCGCCGGCTACAGGCGTCCCGGCCCGGACGGCGCCGTCCGCTGTCGCCGCGCGTCCCTCGCCGCGGCCCCGCAGCTGATAACGCCCTGCCCGGCGCTACGTCACGCGCGGCGGCCCTGCGAACCCCCGCCCGGCGCCCGCCTCCCCGCGCCGGCCCCTCTGCTCCGAGGCTCGCTCCCCCAGTCTTCCCTCTTCTGTCAGGCGCGCCGCTCGGCGCTCAGCGCCGGCCCCTCCTCGCCGCCCCTCCCCGCCCCTCCCCCGCCCTTCCCGCGGGCCTCCTCGCCCCCTTTTCGGGCTTACTGCACCCGATTTTTTCCTCGTTCCTCATTGGCTCTTTTCCATGGCCCAAAGCTAGGGGCAAGCGCCTCGAGCCCCAGCATCCTGTTACAGTCGGCCCTGCAGGCAGGGTCCGCGAAGGGACGCAGCAGTTGGGCTCCCCAGAGAACTTTCTGAAACTCGACCAAGTTGCAGCACACAATCTTAACCCTTTCCCCACACGTCCACTCTTCGCATGCACTCGCGCCGGTTTAGATTTCTTTCACCTTCCCGAGCAAGGTACTGCGAGTGCATTCAAAGACAATTTCTGTGGGTTTGGTTTTTTCATTGCACTTTGTAAAGGCAAACGATACGAAGCACAATGCAATGTTGTTCTAAAACTGTTTAAGTTTTGTTGTTGTTTGAATTTTTTTTTAACGGCTGTCTTACTATAGAAGGTATTTAAAATTAGGCAGGAGGATGTCGCTGTGTAGTAAGAGGTTGCATCAATTCTTTTACAAGCCCAGGGTTTGCGTGCGTGCGCCTGCGCGCTTTGGGGTTTGTGTGAGTTTTTTTATTGTTATTAATAGTCTGCATTCACAAGAGCTCTGACTCTGAAATCAGACTGTCTGAATTTGAATCCCAGTCCTACCCATGAATAGCTGTGTGGGCAAGTTACTTCTCCTCTTTGTGCCTCTGTTTCCCCAAAGGTAAAATGGAGCAACCAACAGAACCTACCTGTTTAAGAATTATAATAGCCAGCATATAACATATATTTGGGGGTGCGTTTATATCGTGGTTAGCACATAGGTGATAAGTGTTATATGAGCTGTAGCTTTTTTTTTTTCTCCAGAGAAATTTATATAATAAGTCTTCCCCTTGAAGTACCATTTGTGGTATGGTCATCTCTGGGGACACTGGTCACAGGGAGTTTCAGTGGCATAGGGATCTGAAAATGCTCCTAGCTGGCTTATCTATGGAAAGTGCCATATATATTTTAACTAGAGCCTCGGAAATTGAATCCAGCAAGTCACAATTTGCTGACGTGCAGGCAAAGTGTTATGTGAAGGAGTGCATCCTACATCATTATTTCAGACTCTTACACCTTTGCCCAGCTGCTTACCCCTGCTAGGAAGTCTCCCTCTTTTCTCCCCTCTCTGTGTGGTCTAACCTTCCTTCCAAGATGGATTCACTCACTTCCCTCCTTTGAACTCCGTTTAACTATATGAATATCTGATTCTTATCACATGCTACTTGTCTTTTTATTTATCTAGGTGTGCACACACACATCTGCGTATGTATGTGTATCTCTTCTCTCCAGCTACATTATGAAATCTACCTGAAGGCAGGGACTGTTTTAATACCCTCTTAGGATCATTGTAGTCAGCACAGAGCCTTGCAAACATTTACCTGATAATTGCTGGAGAGAGATTCAAGAGAATGTAGATTGGTTGTAAATTGTTTTTTCATTAACATACTTTTTAACTAACTTTGAAACTTACTAGTACCCATTTAATCTCTACTACAAATAGAATTAAGTCCATATTTACCAAAAAGAAAAAAACAAAAGCAAGAGCTCCCTTGTCACCTTCCACCTTCCTCCCCATTGCTACCTCCCACAGATGTGAAAGGAACTATAGCTACAACCTTGATTCATAATTAACAAGATTGTATATTAGATCTAAAAACTGAATTAGGTTCAGGTACTCATAAGCATACAAAATCAATTCTATTCAGGTTACCTATTCTTTATGCATACTGTGTGCTAAACACTACTTGATAATACAGGAACTAATTTTCCTCCCTAATTTTAGTAAGGCACTAAAGAATAATGATATATCCTGCCTGCCAAATGCCACTCACCCATGTCCTTTGTCTTTGTTTCATTCTACTCATTTCTAAGCAAGTTTCTTGCTTTCCAGTTCTGAATTAGATTCCTTCTGGCTGGATGGAGTCTATTATTGTGGCCTGTGTTATGTCACACATCGACAACTATATTTATGTAGTTGAGGGAGGGAAAAAAGCTGAAGCATGTTTTTACACACTACTAATAAATCTTGTTAAGGCAGACAGACAAGTCGCTGTCTCCCAAACCTCCCCACCTTCCCAATCCTCTTCCCCACCAAATGCCACTTTGAGCTGGCTCATTAGTCCAAAGCAAACCATTTGCCATAACAGCTTGCACATCTCCATGAAAGAGTGTTCCCAGCAAGTTTAAATATTAAAAGTAATGTATTCAGATGGTACTGCCCATAAAATGGTCACGAATAGGAAAAAAGGTTATGCTTTCCAAAGTATCCATTACACATTAATAAATAATGCTGTTCATTCGCACTCCAATTAAAACAAACTTGGGCTGTCAAATGAAGTTAGAAGCAAGAAGCTCAACGCTGTAATTGTTTTTCCAGGAAAACTCCCAATGTCATCAGATTAAATGAAACTGGCAAGGTTGCTCCTATTCTCTTTTTAAGCTAACAGCCAAATTTCTTTCTCTCCAGTCTAGTTCCCTGGATTTTCTTTCCTCTTTGATTCTTTGTTTCAGTTGCAGGTATTTGGGAAGCAGTTGAAAGTAACCACCCACTGCTCCCTTCTGTTGCAACAGAATCTCACTTCCCCTACTGTTTTGATTTTTATTTTCCTTTCTTTTTAAAGCAATTGCTGGTAGTTCTTCCTCCACTAGTGCTACTTCATTTTCTCCTTTCTAGTTTATTCATCTCTAGTTAGTTCTTTTGCCTTCCCTGGTGGTCTCTCTCTTCTCAAAAAAACTACTAATTGGCACTTCGAAAGTGTGGCACTGTAGATGGGGTGGGTCTGTTACTCAGAGGATCTGGAGAGAAAGATAAAGTTGCCAGCTTGAACAAGAGTCCTGGTTAAATATATTTACAGTTGTGTAGGTTATGCTTAAGGATATTTCCTGGGCAGAGCCAGGAAAGATCCTTCAGATCACACAGTCTGACGCTTTGCCCTTGGCAGAACAACTCCTAAGAGCACCCGGACCAAAGTGGAAGCATCATTCTGCAAATGCCTGACCAGCAGTGAACGTTCTATTGCAGCCAAGCAAAGTAAGGAGCATCAATTGCACATTTTGCTATAGAGCAAAGCAACAAAATGATGCTTTGCAGCTTTTATGGCCAAGCACAAATGATGTAATTGGGAAAAGCTGTCTCCTGAGGAGGAAAAAAGTAAAGGGCAATCCTTTGAGTTGGGGTGATGACCACCATTCGAGGGTCTGGGATCAAAGCTCCAGCCAGACATCAAAGCCCATTTGACTCTAATGCCAAAAGAGCCATAGTGAATTAAACTTCATATATAAACTAATTATAGCTTGACCCCACAATCAGGCTTCAGTGAGCACACAGGGGAAAAGAAAGCAGACATTGAAACAAAAGATCAAGAAAAAGGCAAGTTGGTAGCAAAATTGGGCAACATGATGGCCCTGAAAACTTTAAAAATCTTTTGAGGGCAGAGGGGAATAAGGGAACAGCAGGGGAAACAGCAAACTTCTGACAATGCTGGTCTTGTTTGAAAAACTGTGAAACAACTCCTTCCACCCTTTCTGACTGGTGCACAACCAAATACATCCTTATTCTCGGAAGAAAACATTATCGCTTAGCTGTGCTTCAGTGTTATTAAAGAGGTTCCATGTCACCAGGTTTTTGTTGAAGAAGCCCAGAGTGATTCTGTGAAGTTTGGTGGTGGGTTCTTGGGGAAACTCAGACTTCCTCCTACGGAGCACTGTTCCAAAGATTCTAATGTATCCAGGAGTGAGTTGTATTCCCCACAGGGTTAATCACGGATGTGTCCACCAACTTCAGACTTTAGTTAGTCCCTTAGTTCTGCCATTTCTACTGGTCATCTTGACAGATGGAAGGTGCAGCGTATAAAGTGTGCATATTCCTTAGAACTGCATACCCTGGTACTAATACCATAAAACAATTAAGACTAATTCATTCCCAGAAAAAATTTTAAAGTTTTAGAGCCAAGTGGCTTCTTTTTTTTTTTTTTTTTTTTTTTGAGACAGAGTCTCACTCTCTTGCCTGGAGAGAGTGCCGTGGCGTCAGCCTAGCTCACAGCAACCTCAAACTCCTGGACTCAAGCAATCCTACTGTCTCAGCCTCCCAAGTAGCTGGGA